>JAODUE010025418.1:0-22744 GCA_027564755.1 Amblyopsis hoosieri
GGTCAGTGCTCAATAAGTGATGCTGCTCAGTAATGCAAAATGGCTTCACCTCTGTAGTCACCAAAAGGACCATTTACTTCGTTCACCCCCCCCCCCCCCCCCTTCCCACTCTGTTTAGTTGTGTGAAACTTAATTTGGAAACACACACACCCACACACACACACGCACACATACACACAGAAATAGACAGTTATCCCTATCCCACCTAATGCTACCATAAAAACCCCAAGAAACGTGCTGGGCTAGCTAGTTGATTAAGCTACTTCTACGCGTCCATGCAGCCTCTGCTGTGGTGGTTTGCCTGCATGTATTGTAAGGTGGGTCTTACCTGCTTTCTGCCCGCACAACCTATCACTGATTAAGGTCCGGAGTCAATGAGCCAATCAACGACGAGTCTCGCCCTCAACTAAAATACTTACAGTGAAAGAATGTTCAGTAAAGTTGACCCGTAGCCATTACATAAGACAAGCTAAACTAAACATATATGTCAATATGCTATGTTTATTTTTCTAATACATTTCCGATGAATGAATGACAGTTGATAGGCTTCAAATAGGCTATTACTCATTATTAGTCATTCGGCACACAGGACTAGAGTACACAGCGCCGTGCTTACCTGTAAGGTGGAGTGGAAGAGAAGGGGTGGGAAAAAAGGAACGGGACAAGAAAAAGTCGACTTACCTGTAGACCAACTTCTGGCAGCTCGCTCAGTCTATTACCTGCTCCGACTTGAAAGTCCAGTTTCACAAGGAAGAATCATAGAGGAAGCAAAATATGTCACAGGAGACAGACAAGTAAGTGATCAAGCCAGTGGAAAGACGTTTGGTGAAACTTTTGATGTGTATGTGTATTGCCTATTATGGCATGTAGCCTATAGGCTTAACGAAAACGTTCGTATCCGTTTTGGAATTGGACTGTTAACGAGGCTAATGCAACATCGTCTTTTGTTTATATCCTTTTTATCGGGAATTTTGCAATATAGATTAGGGTTTGATCACTTGCATATTTGGCGCCTTGGAGATCGCGCTGAATTCGCCATTTTTACGAATGAAAAGCCAACAAACTTAACTGATTAGATCAATATGTTTTATGTATATAATTTATGCATTCACATTACATATACGTTTGACTATTCTATATTTTCTAGTATATATCACGGGTTTATATATGCCCAGACGGTGAAATTGTGGCCTGTCGGCCTATAAACTTCGTGCCTTCAAATTGTAACATTCCAAATATTAAATGAAAAATTGGACCATCGATATTTTGCTTATAGACTTAAAGCTATTTTATATAAAAATGTTTTGATTAAATAGCATACAACATAATTATAGGAAATGTTGACATTCATTTATTTGTTTATTGATGCATAAAAGCATATAGGCTTGTATGTATCTTGGTTATGGGCTTTCAAAAAGCTTCATATGGTAAATATTTCGATGAACAAATGGAAGTTGTTTAGAAATCAGATTTTTAACATTTTGTATTATTTATATTATTTGCCTAATTTACTGTCTTAGGTTTTCAAAACCCTAATAAAGAAAATAGAGTAGCCTATTATAGGGGTATGCCTTACCTCAAGGCTACGCCTTCTACTACTACTACTAATACTACTACTACTACTACTACTACTACTAATAATAATAATAAGAAGAAGAATATTAATAATAATAATAATAATATTAATAATGTTTTATTATTATTATTATTATTATTATTGTTGTTATTGTTGTTATTATTAGTCGTTTAGTGTTTTGCTTGTCATCATCATATGACAACCAGTGACATTACCTTTATATCTGTGATTTACAGCCTGTATCAAAGAACATGTCAGTTTGTGTTTATTGATAATTTAATAATACATGAATAACTGTATCAAACTGCAAATACGAACACTTACCTTTATAGTTATGAAGAGAAAGTAGTAGTAAAATGTAGCAAATTTTCAAGGCGAACAATTAATGCATTTCCAGAATGAGTAGTACATTCTAAGAGGAATGATTATGCAGCAGTCTACAGTTCAACAGCATAACACCTGCAGAATGTGTCAGGTGGTGTTAGACAAAGTTAAAGTGTACACAGTAATCCTTCCTTCAACCACATGGCAGTATTGGTGCAACTGGAGGTTTTTTTCGTGTTCCATGTGCATTTGTGCCTATATCCACATGGCCATGTGACATTAGCTGTCACTGTGAACCTGATTTTCCAGCTGAACGCTGACACATTCAGATCTGGGTTGTTGTAATAACACGGTGCACTTAACCTGCCTGTGATCTTGACTTAAGTGGGACTACTGAGTAGAAAGGCAACCTGCCTTTGCACACGCCCACGCACAGCCCCCACCCACAGACAAAACATCACACAGATACACACAAAATGACACACACAGTGTGACAACGTAAGGACACAACATCAATTTATTTGTTGTGGAAAAAATGCCTCTATTCTATCATCTGTATTCAATCACTCGTGCGCAGTATTTAGGCTTCACATGGCTGTTTCTGTATGCCAATACTTTCTATTGTATCTGCATTTTAGTGGTCATCATGCACTCATTACTGCCAAACCACTCAGTATATATACATATACTGTATGTGTATGTGTGTGTATGTGTGTGTGCGTGCACGGGGCGCTCCAGTAAACGTCTGGTGGTGGTTGTACCCTATGAGAGCTCATTCCCTGCCCAGTATATATACTTATACTGTATGTGTGTGTGTGTGTGTGTGTGTGTGTGTGTGTGTGTGTGTGTGTGTGTGTGTGTGTGCGTGCGCGGTGCGCTCCAGTAAACGTCTGGTGGTGGTTGTACCCAATGAGAGCTCCTTCCCGGCCGTGCGGCGGTCGTACACCAGCGAGGATGAAGCCTGGCGGTCGTACCTGGAGAACCCACTGACCGCAGCTACCAAGGCCATGATGAGCATCAACGGGGACGAGGACAGCGCCAATGCCCTAGGACTGCTTTACGACTACTACAAGGTCTGGAACAATGCACCAATAATGCCATTAAAGTCCACCTTTAGACAGGTTAAAGGTTTGAAAGGCATGTACTGGACAATGGCCAGTGTAAGACTTACACATAGACACCAGCCGTTATTCTTATATTCACATTCACAGCATTTAGCAGACGCTTATATCCAAAGCGACTTACAAATGGTACATTAGTCAACCGTAGACCAGTGGCTGAAAGACTGTTAGCCTTAACATGCTGCTGTTGTTATCCTAACTATGTTATACATTTGCGACATGCTGTACATCCATACAACATACATTATGTAATATACAGTACCAGGAGATTTACAACATGTGTCAAATTGACCACGGAATAGTTCCTAGAAGTCCATGTACTAATAAAGTTATAATATTCTAAAAATGAAGAGAAAGTAGGATTGATTATGTATTTATTCATGTATGTATTTATTTATTTATTCATATATATATATATATTGTTTTTTTTTTTTTTGTTTTTTTTTTTTGAGAAAGATAGAAATTAGATGAGGTTTGAAAGTGGAGTGCTAAGGGGTTGTGGTCCCAATGTGTATTCTGAAGAGGTTAGTGCATTAGAGCATTATTCTGCTGTCTCTTAAAAAGATGCATATACCTGTACAGAACATATACCTGTACAGGACATATACCTGTACAGGACATATACATGTATAGAACACATACCCTGTACAGGACATATACCTGTACAGGACATATACCTGTACAGAGCATATGCCTGTATAGAACATATACATGTACAGAACATATGCCTGTACATAACATATGCCTGTACAGAACATATACATGTATAGAACATATACCTGTACAGAACATATGCCTGTACATAACATATACATGTACAGAACATATGCCTGTACAGAACATATACATGTATAGAACATATACATGTACAGAACATATACCTGTACAGAACATATACATGTATAGAACATATACATGCACAGAACATATACCTGTACAGAACATATACCAGTACAGAACATATACATGTATAGAACATATACATGCACAGAACATATACCTGTATAGAACATATACCTGTACAGAACATATGCCTGTACAGAACATACTGTATGCCTGTATAGAACATATACCTGTACAGAACATATGCCTGTACAGGACATATACCTGTACAGAACAATGCATTTTAAAGCAGAACTGGTCATGTGACACAGAAAGTAGCACTTCCTGTTATTTTCTGCTAGCGTACATACCCTGTACCTTGTCAGGGGGGCATGTTGCAGCAGTCAGTCAAATACAGTATGTTTCAGGCTTTGGGAAGATCAAGCCCTTGAAGAGTTTAACATGAAAAGTGGTCACATGTTGTTGTTGTTATTATACCTGTATGTGTATACTTGTATTCATAAAGGCCTCTCTTTTGTCAGATGTTTGTAAAGTAGTCAATAGAACAACAGCATAGTGCAGGAAGAAGATAATGTGTGGGCAATTCTCCATCAACTACCTTCTGAAATGTAAAACAATATATAACTACATGTAATTGTGTTCATCCCTTATCAGTTTTATGTTAACCCAGATGCTGTTGTAACTCTTTTGTTTATACATTCTGTGTTTGCTGAACTTTATAATATGCTTGTCTTTCTATGTGTTAGGTGCCTAAAGAAAAAAGACTGCTGCCTGTTGCCAAAGTGGTTGAAATTACAGAGGAACAAGAAAAGAGGTCAGTATAGTATACTTATATTTATAATTATATTATAAATCTGTTATAATATCATAATGAAACATAAAGCACAACAGATGCATTTTAAAGGGTACTGTGCAGGTTCAACTATATGGCTATTGAATACAAATGAAATATACGCATCCCAACTTGCCACTTGTCCATTTCTTATAGCATAACACTCCTGTGCTAATCCTGACACAATCCTGATAGAAAAAGCAGGGGCATCACTCGTGGAGTTTGAAACCAAAACCACATTTCATAATGTAGATCATGTATCATATTTGCATATTCTGAATGTGGGTTATGCTGCTGATAATATTTTGTTATATATATATATGTAGCCTACAGTACTGTAATAATAAGTGCAGTCAGTCCAGCACAGCGGAGCGACTGATTCATAAAAAGTTCATTTGTTTATTTAGGCCTACGTTGGTGACCAATGGTGACAGCCAGACCGAGGTGGAAATGGTGGACAACCACGTTCAGGTCCTCAAAACGGTCCCGGTCAACCTGTCACTCAACACAGAGCACCTGGAGGGCAAGCGCGAGCACTACAGCTCAGCAGGGACGGGCTCAGGCGAGGGGGGCGTTTCAGCAGTCGCCGTGGTGAAAGCAGAGGTGTACGCACCCGTCTTGATGGGGGCGGGGCTTCACTACAGGACAGAGGGGGAGGAGCCAACACGGATGGTGTACGAGCCCAGTCAGTACGAGGTGACTACGGTCAGCAATAGCGGCTACCTCAAAGAAGTACAGCACAGTCCACCTGACAGCCCGTATGAGGAGGAGAGCGATGGGGTGAGCATGGGGCCTTCTGAGAGATGTAGTACAGCACACGTCTGCTCATCACTTAAGAGTATGGTCAGCTATTGCAAGCTAATTGTAAGCTAATACACTTCATGTAAAATTCAACAAATATCTCCTCGAATCGCGCTAACTTACCGTTCTCTGTGCGTGTTGATAAAATAATCTGATACTTCTACACAGGCCTGGCTCCGTAAATAGCAACATAAACAAAGTGGCGAACAACGCTCGTATCAGCAAAGCAGTAGCACTACGCTTTGCTTCACAATGCATTTCTACTCTATGTGTGAGGCGGTGCCACGGATGACCGCAGGGCGATACTGTTTTGATTCGAGCTGGAAGTTAGCAAGAATGACTGACCCTGCCTTTAATACAGTACAGCAGGGGAACTCAACGTGGGAGCCAGACCCTGATTGGTGATTGGTTATAGGCTGCTCAAGTGTTTTCTAAATTAACCAGAGGTCTACGCCTATTAGGATGCCACGACTGCAAACAATCTGCAATGGAGCATGTCCAGACCTGTTATTATATAGTTCTATGGTCCAGACTCTATTCACAAACAGAATTTTGGGTCTGGTTATTAGAACCTCCCAGTTTGTGAAATGCTCTTGAGGGACATAAGATGGTTCATATCTAGATTTATTAAAGTATTAAATGATTTAAATATATAAATATATAATAAAACAATATATTTGCAATGAATTGAATTGAGTGATTTTCTTGTTAACATTGGCTTTTGGAGTTGATATTATCATGAAGCTGTAGATGGAAACAAGCATTGCTTGTTCAGCTCCACAAAGAACCCTTTTCCATCTGTCTGCCTTCATTCTCAACAGAAGTACCACACGCCCTCCTCACTGGCTACAGATGACTTCTTATTCCACCAGGAAGGAGTGTAAGTCCATGGCCGGTCCATCTTTATTATTTATTATTATTATTTATTATTATTATTATTATTATTATTATTATATTAAGCACAGGCAGGGCAGACGTAAGAGAATTGTATTCGCCGTTGAGTATTAGAACTCGCTCTTCTCTTTATTCTACTTTACTGAGCTGTGTGCGGTTCACAGGGACAGCTTCCAGTATACGCTGGACGCTACTCTCTCGCTGCGCCAAAAGGCGGGAGACGGCCCAATGACATACCTGAACAAAGGCCAGTTCTACGCGGTGACGCTCAATGAGCTCAGCGCCGACAAACGTCTCCGCCACCCCATCAGCAAAGTCCGGGTGAGCAACAGGGAGGAGTGTGCTGTGTGATTTCTCTTTTGGTTTAGCCTCTGCTTGTGATTGCCATTTGTTCTATTCTGTTCTATTGAATATGAGTGAGTGACATCAAAGGCTCCATATCATTCAATGTTTCCACTTTGATGTAAACAAATAGAAGATGTAGACACAAATATTACTAGACTTTCAAATGTTAATACACCCCACACATTAATGGCAGTACATGGCACTCTGTTGGTGCTGTTTACATTTGCATGTATTAAAGGCTTTTTTTATATTATTCCGAGTTGACATAAATAGTTGAGAGATAAATATGTCGACACTTTGGTGAAGAGTAGTCATATATTTATGTCCACAGATTCTTTGTTTGTTTACATACTATCCACACCCTGGTTTTCCATTGAGCGCCTCTCTTACAACATCTGATGCCATTGCGGCACTCTTTCCATTTTGCATTTAAACTTTTACTTTGAACTTGGTTTTTTAACGCGCCTTTAGCTTGCCTGGCGATAGCATGATAGATGATTGGTAGATGATTGGTTACGATACAGAATGTGGTGTCTCACCTACCCGCCTCCTCAAAATGCTGTCGTAAATCTCACACTATTCTTTACGACTCCCCTCTACAGCCAAACATAAACAACACTAATGCAATTAAGTAGTGTACCTAGAGCAACGCCTTTGTAACACGCATCTTACTCAGTGAGTGGCGCTTCATCGGTCACCATGGAGACTGTCTGACCCTCCCGTTTACCCCTCTAGAGCGTAATCATGGTGGTTTTCAGTGAAGACAAGAACAGAGACGAGCAGCTGAAGTATTGGAAGTATTGGCACTCCAGGCAGCACACAGCCAAACAGAGGGTCCTAGACATCGGTAAGAGTTCCTACAGTATCCCTTGTACAAACACAAGCTCTCTCCCAGCCACTTTTAATGCTACAAATGATTCAGATGACTACAGTAATAGAGGATTCAAAAGGAATGAATACGTGAATGAATTAGTAACCCAAATCATACAGACCACGCACCAACAGTTTTAAAGTTGAGGTATAGTGGATCAAACAGTCAAGGTAAACAAGATCCCACCCAATTCTCCTCCTGAGGCAGTTCACCTGCCCACCATCATCCTTAGCCAAATAGGTGCTGGCTTCTCCGAGTCATGCAAGGTAACACACATGCATGCACGCATGCACGCACGCACGCGCACACACACACACACACACATCATTCACGTAATGACTAAATGTTGTTGGGATACGCAACATAAATCCGCTTATGTCCTTGACACTGCCTGGAGGATTAAGTGCTATATCTCCAAATCTTGAAATTGCTGTTTTGAAATGTTACATGTTTCTGCTGTTTGCGTGCAAACCCCTTGGCTCTAGAAAAAAGACCAGAGACATGCTTTTATTAAAGCTACATTCTGGAACTTTGTTAAAGGGTACACATTGTGCAGAACTGTTTGTCATTTATAATGTATAGTTGTATGTGTTAACAACTGAAATGCATCCCTTTGCCAGTTTCCTGATATAACAAGCAAGTGAATCTACAAGTTGATTTGTGGCGCCAAAGGTTCCATTATAGGATCCAATCAGAGCAGTGGTTATTATATTCCTACTGAAGAACATGCAACATATGGATTAGGATTAAGTTTTTGCTTTAAACTAGTTAGAAATGTTGGAAGAACATTAGATATTGTTTCAAATGCTAAATAAACTACATGGGGCCTTACAGGTAAAGTCATCTTATGCAAGCAAAATGTAAGATATTACACTTTTTATCTAATTCACCAAATATCTCCTTGCATTTCGCTATCTTACCGTTCTCTGTGCGTCTTGAAAAAATAATTTGATACTTCTACACAGCCCTGGCTCCGTAAATAGGAACAGGAACAAAGTGGCGAACACTGCTCACAACAACAAAGCTGTCGCACTACGCTTTGCTTCACAGTGCGTTTCGATGTGTGGGGAGGCCGCGGAGGAATATTGTTTTGATTTGAGGTCGAATTAAGCAAGCGCGCTCGAAAATGACTTACCCTGCCTTTAAGTGATCACTTCTGAACCAAACCACATGTAGCATGTGGGCCAATACGGGCTCTTTATACTCTGACAGACCTTCCACTGCTATTTAGTGCAAATGGAAAGTCTTACCGCCTTGGAAAGTCATGAACAGAGAGTAGGCTGAATCATTAGTGTTTCAATCAGACAGAAATAGCAGCAAAAGCAAAACATCAATATACAGTAACTATTGAGGTAATTTCTCCTTCAAGTTTGCAAAAAGTGCTTTCAATAGGAGAGTACGAACTGGAGCCCATGTGTACAGACAGTCAAGTGGAGATTCGGCATCACATTTGTATGTCAACGATAACAATCTTCGTCAGCCAATGTTTTCAGTTGTTGAATTTGAATTTGAAAACAGTTTTTCCTAGTGCTGTTGACTGAGCGCCTGAGAGGCTGCTAGGCGGTTGCTCATTTGGCAAGTCGAGGCCTGCTTACCTGGCAGAGCTTCAGCGGTATTTAGGTTGACATGGGGTAGGTGGGAGATAGACACCTACACACAAATACACAGACATACACAGGCTCAGGCACACACCTTGTTGGGACAAAGAAAGGAATGCTAGCCACACTGTGGCTTTAGCATCTGCTAAATAACCTAATTGTGTCCTCCGTCGGTCGATCCTGGCCTGTTTGATGCAATTCCGGCCAATTTGCAACCTTTGTCACAGATCTTGTGTACAAAACGTAATATTTCTGTCTCTCAAAGAGTACATATAGGGATATATTTTAGACTTAAAATGCTTCAGGGTTTCCTGTCAGTATGTGAATCTGTATTTGGATAGTTTTGGCGTACAATGGCATCCGATATCATCCCACAGTGTTTTTGTTTTTAAAAACGGTAGAATGCAATTGGTCTTTAGACAGTTGGTGTCACTGTAGTTGCTCTTGGTCCATCTTTGTTTGAGGAAGTGCATCTTTGATGTGATTCAGAGCGGGATTTGACTGTGTAATGAGTATCTTTCTATGAGTTTATGTGTGTGTGTGTGTGTGTGTGCGCGCGCGCGTGCGTGTTTACTCTATGTACTAGGCCCATAGGGATAAATATATTGACAATTACATAGACAGACACTTGATACTTGTGCATTTCTGCTTTATGCTGCATCTATCCTCAGTACGCCCTAATGATAAATACACTCAAATCAGATTCATACAGACACATTAATGCATACACCGACAGACAGACAGACAGACACACACACACAGACAGACACACATCAGCCATACATACCATAGCTGGATGCAGCATGTAACTGGACACGGGCCCAGAGAGAGATTTGAATGGGGGCCGGGGGAAAGGGGAGTGCTTGGGGTGGGGGGATGTTCCTGAGGCCCCCGGGCCGTGTCACAGAATGGGATCATTTGAATGGGCTCATTTAACGGGGAAACTAACCGACATGCCTGCTGCTGCCCGACTACCGCAGCACCTGCCGAGTATACAAGGAGTGTTCTGGGAACAGGGAGTGCGTCTCTGTTCTGTTCATGGAACCTTCACCGTACTGTACCGGCGCATGGCTACGGGGCATCCGTGTTCGGCTGCGATGCCTGTATTCACGGTGAACACCCGTCTGTTGTGCCGTAGTCCGTTTTTAGAGCGTTGTAATGCCACATCTGCACGTGTCCCTGTGTAGTCATTTGCCTATAGCCTACACACAGTAGCACGCTTGAAGCACGGGAGGTCGCTTGATGTGTTTGTGTTGACTAGATTCATCGATATTGTGCAAGCAAGGCCCGCGGCTGCTTACCGGACTCAAGCTTAGTTAACATGCTAATATTCACGCTAAATGATTTAGCAGTATTAGAACCAGACCCATAGTTCAATAAACCAATTCATTCATTTCTAGTCATCAAGGAAAGCTGTAAGGATGCTTCACACAAGGTTTTAAAAAGTGATCTTTCTTTTTAATGCACATTAGAGGGGCCCAGAAATGCCATATGAACACCTGTGGCACAATCTCAACTATGTAATAGAAATACCATAACAACACTATCTTAGCCTTTGTCCATTTTGGGAGACGAAGCTTCTGAGGGAGCATTCCATGGCAATGAAGGAAGAAGTGTTTATGGTTGAAGATTTCAAATATCTTTCTTCAGCATTGCTTACCGCACCTTTAATTGACCAAGGTCTTTTGTTTGGAGATGTACTGTATGCTTTAAAAAAATGTAGATTTTCTTCTTTGTAAATGAAAACCACTGTGCTCAGATGAGCTAATTTCCTGGTAAACCTGAGCACTTGACCCAATTCATATGACTTGCTTCACTAGTCAGACAGCTCCACGTTAGTTTGTCCCCGAGATAACCTTTCTAACCTTTTATGCGGCCCTTGGAGCCAGATAGCCCCCACTGTTTCCCTCTACTACCGTTTGAAGCTTTAATAGTTTGTTTACCCAAGCAGATAAGGTATTATCTCAAATTAAGTGTGCCATTTGAGTCCTTATCTGCACCAAACAATAGCTGCTTGCTTTAAGAGATAGATGTGCTATTTATCGGGCAAGGCCTGTTGTTTTCTTTGAATAGGGGTTTTGGATGAATGTCTAAAATGCCCCATGGATAAAACATGAATGAGAAGTTCTTATGAACTAATCAACGGTATTCTCTGTGTTCCGTCACAGCCGATTACAAGGAGAGCTTCAACACGATCGGCAACATTGAGGAGATTGCTTACAACGCCATCTCCTTCACCTGGGATGTGAACGAAGAGGCTAAGGTACAGTGTCGCACACCTACAGCACTACTAGGCTATTCCCAGAAAGCGCTTGTAAAGAAAAAGGAGTAGATCCGGTTTTGTGCCGAGTGTGTTGTTGCCAAACAAAGGCGCATGTTTTAGGCATTCAGCTGACAGGATGCAGGTGTGTCTAACAGTCGATGTAAAACATAAAATGAATATGACAAATACATGGTGATCAGCAGAATTAGTGTGGATGGTGACAACTTAATAAACACTTTTCATCTCAGTATTATAGACATTCAATCAGCATCCAAATCCATTTAATATTTATCCTTTTATATATTTTATTTTTGTATTTTTGTACTATCATTATTATATTATATAATATTTGACACTTCAAAGCACATACGAATCAGAAAGATTGACTTGCATCAACAGATGCATTGTGGGATGCCCATAGTACTGTGGGTGGGCAGTCTGTCCAGACCACAGATACGGTATGTACAGTGCTGTACATTTCTTTTATCTGTGTTCTTTGTACTGCAGTGACCACTCCTCTGGAGCCACTGGAGCTGTTTGAACTCCACCGGCCCCCAGGGGCCTACATACACTAATCCCTAACCCCACCCTTCATTATTTGTTTTGCCCTCATTTCTCTGTGTGTGTGTGTGTGTGTGTGTGTGTGTTCCTTATTTGGCTCTGTCATTGTAATAGCCTGAAGGGCTGAAGACAAAACCCAAGCACAGCTCTGAGTTAATATTGACTCTCTCTCTCTCTTTCTCCCCCTCTCTCTCTCTCTCTCTCTCTCTCTCTCTCTCTCTCTCTCTCTCCCTCCTTCTCTCTCCCTGGGTCATGTAGCTGGTTTATTGTGGATGGTCTGTTAAGTGTGAATACCTGTTGTATTGTGAGATACAGCAGCAGGTACAGGAGCAGGTGTATTGCCATTATACAGTATAGGCAGGTCTATTGTTGTACATATTGCTGTTGATCACGTGGATTCATTGCTGGTTGACCACTGAGTCGAGCTTTGATGGCCTAGTCCTTTAAACTGTCTTTTTTATATTTATTTTTATATTTATAATCTGCAAGACAAAATAGTGCAGCAGCAATGGGGGTGAAGTTATTATTTATTTAGTCGTATTTAGCATGTCATAGATTTTACAGGACGTACAGGGAAGGTAAATGAGGAAGCCATTGACTTAATAATAGTTTCCCCTGTACGGTTACCTGTACGGTTACCATATCGACACATAAGGTAAGAAATGACATGTTTTGGTGTAAACAAATATGGTATCGGATAAAGAGACCTAGAACAAGGTTTTCCTCTTGGTTGCTGCTAATGGGTTTTTTATGGCTTAAGTTAATGACCAACTACAAGCGGCAGATTGGAATGCCTTTCATTGTATAATTTGAAAACATTAATATTCCACAACAGACAAGCAGGGTAGGTTTGGAAATAATTCTCAAATGTCAACAAGTGCTTGATATTGTGGCCACACACAGTATATTGCTAACAGTGTGGTGTTACTGCTGCTAGTATCGGTCTACCTATAATATATGGGTCGCACATTAAAGTATATGGTATGCTTCTGATTTATCACGATGCCTACCTCTGCATTTCTAATCTGAGTTGCTATGGATGTTGCCACAAAGTAGACCCACAAGTGTGAACACAACCAATATATCACCAAGATTAAGAGCTCTGGGGAAGAAATCATAGTTCCTTCTTTAAGAATTCCGTTGGTGAAAAGTATTGTTAGGGCAGCAAAGGATATGGCTTGAGTTTATGATCCCAGCAGTGTTCCACTAGCCTGGTGTAACCAGACCATATCCACTTTGTGAATAGGTCTGGCCACGCTCCATTGGGAAATCGTTTCCTCCTACTTGGCGTAGACCTCTGGTTAATTGTGAAGCTATTGGACAATGCTGAACCAATCGGCTTTGCTACAATTGCTTTGATCGCCTCATTTAGTTCTAACCACCATTTTGAAACACGCTTGACTTCAACGTCATCTCACTAACCCACCAGCAGGGTGGCTGTGTGATCGCTAATGTGATCATGGTTTCCAGACTAATCTCAGCAATTGAGCATTAACCAGATGCCAGATGGATTGTAAGACACAAGTCCATCCAGGGAGTCATCTATTGAAACTGAAAAGGGCAGTCACTTTCAAAAATTTATTTTTTACAGTTGACTGTTATATTCAAGTTCCTTTCACTGTCCGCACACCTGAACCACGCCCGTAGCTATATATCAGTAGACTATGATGCTTATTGGTTAGATCAATTGCTACTCAGATTCAGTCACAAGGATTTCTTAGCGTCTCGCTGTGAAAGTTAACGGACGCTCACGAGCTCAGGACGGCCTCACGAGGCTAACAGTGTTTAACATTATGTGAATGCAAACATGTAGTTCCAATCTGACGTTCATGTTGGCTTTGTAAGGGTATGCATCACACAGAAAGAAAACAAGTCGGTGGTTATTAACGAAGTGCTCTAACCCTCGCCCAGCAGATCTTCATCACAGTGAACTGCTTGAGCACAGACTTCTCCTCCCAGAAGGGTGTGAAGGGTCTTCCTCTCATGATCCAGATAGACACCTACAGCTACAACAACCGCAGCAACAAGCCACTCCACAGGGCATTCTCCCAGATCAAGGTCTTCTGTGACAAGGTGAGCCTGCCCCACAGCACACACTCATAACGAATGCCATTCGTGCTTAATGGATTAGTATACGGCGAGGACGCGTTATGAGGAACTCATCTCTAGACAAGGGTTACTATTAGTGATCTCCCAGTCCTGTCTACAGTTGCTGAAGGCGCACTGTAATATCTCACTAATACACACAGGCTATAAAAACATCAGTAAAGCAGACAAATAAGGCACCTGCAATTACATACTTCTACTTTTCCTTGGCTAATTGTCAATTTTATTTAAAGAACTAAGAGAAACACTCAGATATAATGTTTCATCTTAAACATTGCAATAGCAACGTCTCCATCAGTGGAGCAAATGTATTCATATACCTGCGTCTTAAAATGGTATTATCTTGTTTCAAACACAGTTTGTTGCAATATGTATTGAGTTGATTAGGTTTACGCTGATGTTAACCTTTGTAAATGTGGGACATTGTGCCCACAGACCCTGCTCTGACCACAAAGGCTTGTCTGACAGAAGGATAAGGCTGAACTCGAGTGGTTCTTCTTTAAACTATAGCTCCCTCTAGTGGTTTTTACTAGTTACTACCAATAGAGGCACATATGCGTGGCCATATGTGCACATATTGCATTTACAAAGAATCTAAATAGTTAGTGCTTGCAAATGAGAACACCTATGACACTTATGTGGAACGTGAATGCACACAGTATATTAACTAATCACAGAAGTTATATATAGCACAACCGTCATGCTTTCCACTGGATTTACATTGAATGAAGCCCTCTGTTCTGATATTTATCATCTTCTGATAAACATTTTTCTTATTATTTCTTATAATGCATTTTTCCCGCTCTTCTCAGGGTGCGGAAAGGAAAATAAGGGACGAGGAAAGAAAACAATACCGCAAAAAGTCAAAAGGTTTGAACATAAAATATTGAAACTTTTTTCAAAATCAGACAAGCCAGACAAGTATCACATACTCACTTACACATTTGTTTACAGTATATTCAGTATTATATTGTAAGTCTGCCTTTGCCTCTCATGTTCTATCTATTTACTTCAATACTGTGTATCTATATACTGTACCTTTATCTTAAAATTAGCGGGTTAAATGTATGGGTTGTTTAATGCATACTAGCCAATGCCCATTATTGTATTCTATTTGATTCTATTCTAATTTGTTATGTCATGTTATAAACACGAGAATCCTGTTACTGTCATAGGGAAGGATGGAGGAGTTGGTGTGATCACAGTTGCTAAGAAGGCAGATACAACCTATTTTAAGACTATGACTGACCTGGAGGCCCAGCCCGTCCTGTTTATTCCTGATGTCCACTTTGGCAATCTACAGAGGGCTGGCCAGGTACGTAACAGCAGGGCAGGGCATGGCTTATATTCTGCCTGGTGGTCTGTCTGGGCTACTGCATGTAAATGCATAAGATGATTTGTTTTTCAAAGGTTTTGTATTATATTTTCCTTTTAAACCTTTTAATTACATGTTTTCTTTCTCTAGCTGCATAAGTCACCTTAAGATATAGCTGTGTTAAAGGTCCTCTATATTTTAAACATGAATGAAACTATTTTCTATTTGAAGATATGGTGGAGTAATTGCGTCCTGAGCAGAGAATGACATCACGTTTCCTGTGTGTGTTGCAATCCAAGCTCCTTTGCTCCTTGTTTTCATAGTCGGTCGGGCCTTGTGTGCAATGTGCATGTGTGTGCGTGTGTGTGTGTGTGTGTGCTTGTGTGGCCAACAACGCATATATTTTGGTCTAAAATGCTTGTGCATGGTGCAACATCTAGTGGCAGACAACATTATATATACTGTAGTTGCGTTAGTGGTAGCAAAGATTGTTTCCGTAGTAATGTGTTATAATACATTTTCAGCCAATGTACTGACAGTACATAGACACCTGTATCAAATATATGGGGTCTCACACTGCTGGTGGGACAGACATGGTCGTTTTAGTTGAATTCAGGCATCCAAACGAGATACTTCTTTATATTCACTACTAATACAAGCATTTACCAATTTAGCATGCTAGCCACAGTGTAATGATAATGTTGCTAATGTTGTGCCATTGCCCTTCAGGTGTTTGCCTTCAACACAGACGAGATTGAGAGAGAAGGGTGAGTGTGTTGCCAGTCAAATATGCAAATGGACAGTGCATTGACATCAGTTTATGAAAATAAGATACAGCAGGATATATGTAAATGAAAGCAGGAACATAAGGACACACAGACACCATACCACCATTTGTGTACAATATATCCCATTGTGCATCACACATTTGTGTGTGTGTGTGTGTTGCCAGGAGCGTTCTGGTGAAAAGGATGTTCCGGCCATCTGACGAGGACCTCTGCCCTTCCCCTCATAAACAGATCAAAGAGGAGACTCACAAGAGAGGTGGGCTATCACAAGAATCTGATCCATATCTACAGTCTTCAGTAGGACTGGATACAGAGGCCTTAGGTTAGCAGAGCTTGGCCTGCTACTACACACTTAAAGCCAGAATTTAAATGCCACATACCGAAAAGAACTATGTTTGAGATAATTAGGGAGTAAGGCAAATTAAAGCACCTCACGTATTTATCATTTAATCATGCATAGAACATGTATTTGTGTTTTGTTTCCAATTGCCATCAAATCCCTTGATGTTGCTATGTTCAGCCATTATCTTACCTCCTTTGTATATAAATTAAAAGCTCACAATTAGAGGAAGTACATTCATGCACATGCGATATGGACCCATGTTTCTATCACTCTGATTTCAGTGGCCGGTAAATACACTTTATCAATTTGTAATCACAGGAACATTATAAGTGTACAATAATTGAGTGCAAGTAGAATGTATCTTAAGAAAGCTGTAGCTGTAAAACAGATAAATAAAATACTGTATTATTTCAATATCAATACACTGTTATTTATATCTGTTTTACAGCAAATGTTTTCTGACGAAGACATGTCTACAGCCTTCAGTGTTGCTGACTTTTTCCAAATCTTTGGCAAGTTTGACTTTTACATGAACATGTATCAATATTAAGGCTTCTATCTCCACAGTGCTGTTGTATGTTCGGAAAGAGACAGATGAAGTGTTTGATGCTCTTATGCTAAAGTCTCCCACCCTCAGAGGCCTGATGGATGCTGTAAGTAACCAACAGATAGTTGTGTGCGCGCGTGTATGTGCGTGTGTGTAGTTAAACATACAGTAGCATCAATTCAGACCTTGTTTCTTTTATGTTCGACAGATATCAGAAAAATACGGCCTACCCACCGAGAGGATAGCCAAAGTGTACAAGAAAAGTAAAAAAGGGTAAGTAAAAAAGCACTTGATTTATGCCTATAACCTCTGATGAATATAGGAAGGAGGAATATATTTCAAATTTTCATTATTAGTTCATATTCGTAGGCTATGCGTTGGCTAATAGTAGGATCTGCTCTTAGCAACTACTTTAGAATTACATACTTGTAATGTACTTTCTGATGATGGTGTGTAGACAACTCAGCTACTGACAATGTGCTAAAGTGTCTCCTAAATGCCATAAATGTAATAATACAAACATTTTACATAAAACCAGCAACTTCCTGTTTACGTTGTGCGTTAGGATACTGGTAAACATGGACGATAACATCATTGAGCACTACTCCAATGAAGACACATTCATCCTCAACATGGAGAGCTATGCTGACGGCTACAAGGTCACACTCATTGAGATTTGACTGCTTTTTGGCTGACCTAAAGGACTTCAATACTCATTGGCTTGCACTCCAAAGACCATGTGACTGCTGAATAGCCGATGCATATAGGTGACCAGGAGTGATTGGCTGATAAGCTGATTGAGGACAGTCCACGGCTCTTTTGATTGGCTGGATCAAACATGGAACAATAATAGTAAAACGAATGCCATGTTTGCCCACGGATCTAATGTGATTATTGGATTCAGGTACTGGCTGAATTGGAGCGGTTCAGATAATGGAAGAAAGAAGTTAAGCCAGAAAATAAGAGCACCAGTGCATACCCTCAAGAACTGTTACTGGAACATTCATTGTACTTATACTATACAGTTTATTACAGCCAAATGATGAACCACAGATCCCGAACCATTTCCTTTGGAAAATACTGTATTTTATTGTATAGAATTTGGGTCAACTTTATTTTCATTCTGTACTTGTGTTTTCACTAAATTCCAGAGAAAGTACTGTACATAATAGTCATGTGTTTAGTTAGGTGTTAAAATGTCCTTGTTTTCAATAATATTGATATGTGCATGCCAATCTGTGTTCAACAATGTCTTACATTTTGTTAGTCATCTTATTTATTAATGCTTCCAATTATATATTGAATTTCCTTAGCAACTTATCATGGAGACTCTTGGTTTTATGACATTTCAGTTACATATTCTGTTCTCAAGCAGAATATATGCAACTTTCATTTATGTTTCCAAATGCAATTGTGTAGGCTGTGAAAAATAGAATCATTCACAAATGGGTGTTGAAGGACATATTAGTTCTTAAATATCCACTGTGTTTGATGTATTGCAATTTAATAAATATGAAATACACAAATATAATTTATGTCACAATCATGTCACTTTTTTCTTTATTCATATAATAATCAAATTAACATCCTACACTGAAAACAGAAAGCAAGAAACAATACAAAATCTACAAAATGAGTCATTTGTTCGACAGATAATTGTACAGCATAAATGGATACAATACTGTGTTTTTCTTAAATGTATCATTGGCACTTGACCACAAAATGCTATTGAAATGCAGGACTTAAGTTCCTGTAAATGGACCAATATTAAGTGGTTTAGCCAAATATATTTAGTTTGATTTCAGATTTCATTTGAGTCAGCCAAGATGTTGGGTGGTTCATACAAATTTTACCTGAAATGTGTTATGTGATGATGTTTTGCTTTGCAGACGTTTCACGTCATCAGCTAATATTCAAATGACATTGGCAATTTGTATCTGAGGTTTGCCAGCTCTTCATATATTTGCAATGCAGTCGAAATGTACAGCAGGGGCCTGTGCTTATATACAGTAAAAGCATGGTACAGTTTAATGAGCTACACATTGCCTGGAATTGCCCTTGTGGTTGACACCAGCAAAAAGGCTGTTGTTTTGGTCTGAAGCTAACTGGCTCACATCCCTCACCCCCTCACCACCATACAGCTCTCATGGCTTTCGCTATTCTCTTTTACGCTCTATACACATTTGCGGACAACTGTGTTTCAAATGTTCACAGTGGACTGAGACAGAATTTCAGGATTTGAAGGGCAATTACTTACATTTTCTCTATTTTTGTTTAATGATAAACAATGCAGCAGCTTCAAATTAAATCTAGGCATAGCAATGTAGTTCTCTTTGTTTCCCCAGTACAATTATCGCATAAATATGAATACTGGGCACTTCAATACCATCTTCAAAATCAAGAAAATAAAAAAGTATCACATTCAGATGTTAAATTGAAATTACGTTCACTGTGGAAAATTACCACAACATACAAAGAAGTAAAAGGATATACTGTAGCAGTATATATTTTATATATATATTGTCTACCTTTTTTTTTAACTCATGTACTCCTTGAACCAAAGTTGGAGAAAAACAATAACTCACTGGGGTTATATTCAAAGTTGTCTTCACATATTAAAAGAGGTAAACTGAAAGAATCACTTCATACCCATGTGTATTTATGTTAATGTCTGTGTGGTTGGACATAACTTGGAATAACTAGCAACTTCTAAGAAACACTGGGAGTTTGTGTGCTACATTCAAGATCAGTCAGCAAAATGTTGCTAGGAAAAAAGGGCATTTGTTTTATTCCTATTTTCCTATAAGATTCCTATTTGAATGTAACTCGTTTTTTCCCAGAACTCCCTTATGCGTGCCATACTGAAAGCTGAGAACATTTAGCTGAGAACAAACTCACAAACGTTATCACCTCCAGGGTTAACATAGAGTCCGGGCTTCCCAACATCACATTGATGAAGTCAGCAAAGCAGACAGTATAAAGCAAACAGTGAGCATCATTTCCATATACGTTTGCAGCAAATCTAAATTCAGCAGAATTCTGAGGTGAATGATAACACCACGCGTATAACTAATATACTGGTCATGGTGTTTAAGCGGAGAGAACAAAGCTCGGATTCAAAGTCTTTGATGGGATTGAAGTCCTTCATATTTAGTTCTGAGTACCGTCTCTCTCGGACGCCTGTTGACATTTGATAAAGCTTCTGACAGGCATAGAGATGCAGAGTGTGTGTGTGTGCTAAATCATATTGTCTACAGTATAATATATTGAGCTGTTATTTGTTGTACATACACTTGTACAGTGTGCGCGCGCGTGTGTGTGTGTGTGCATGTGCGCATGCATGTCAGTTAATGTGCCTCATTCTGCATAGCTTAGGTCAAGGTGATGTTATGCTCACCGATGGGTCAACAGATTGAGATCTGAAGATGAGTCAAATAAATTACATTTTCCAGTGAAGAAAGTTCATTTGCCTACTGGCCAGCACTGCTGGGGTCACACTGGAGCAACCGCACAATGGAGGGGTCGTTCTTAGCCCCCTCCACGAATTCCTCCAGGGAAAGTTTACCTTAGAGAGGGACACATATATATGGACTTTTTTAACAACATTTTAAGGTACAATCAGAGTGTAGACACTGCCTCAACGTGACAATAAAAAATATAATATTTCTAATTAATATGCTTTTACAAGATATTTGTCGTCAGGAAAAGAGAAACAGCATGCCGTAACAAGAATATTAACAACGTGTTACCATCAAATAGCTCATAATTCTGTAAACCGCCGATAATGTGAAGACATATTGTCACTATATTACTGTATTGTTCATTGTATTGCCTGCTAATGAGCTTGCCGATACAGTAGATATCTAGGTGGCAGAGTGGTTCTCACGCTTTGACGATCACTGGTGTAGTGAAGGGAGAGTTTGTCTTACCGTCCCGATTTGTGTCCATCTGTCTGAAGATCTTATCTGTGCGTTTCTCAGGTGTGGATTCATCCTCTGGCATTTTCATAACTGAGGAAACCATCTTGTAGATAGCCTGGAGAGAATATGCACAAAGATATGGCGTATTTAGGAGGGAACATATTAACTAACCTGAATATGATGTTGGTTGATTTGGAATTTGAACTTTTTACAACTTGACCGAAACTCAAATGCTTCTTTGTTAGATATTACAAAACTATACGTTATGTGTTATGTGTATGACTGCTGGGAAAACAGTAAACAGCTACAAGAGGACTTTTTGTTTGTGTGACATGTAATAATTCAACACTCAAATTAATATAGCTAATCGGTTAGGCTAACAATTATCTACAGCGTAATCAAATAGGAAAAAACGCAGCCATTATGCAGCCATTATCCACCAAAGAGTGGCTGTGCTTCTAAATAACTCTAAATAATTATATTATTGTGAATACTGTTATCTTAAATATAGCATGTCAAGTATGACAACACTGTCAAGTATGACAACACTGGTTGACAATTTCAGCGCTTTTAACATAAAGTTGGAAAAAAAAACATTTATGGCAATGCCATTGTCTGTCTCACCAGGCTAAGCTTTTAGTGCGACTACAGCATTTTGTTGTATCCTATAATCCTGCCTCAATTAGAACGGTTCAACTGCTATAACTCCTATTCTGAACACAGAGACGTCTTTTAGTTGGAGAATTGGATTACACACTGCTTAATTTAGCACCCTGATGTAACCAACTATGGGACTGATGATTTAAAGTGTGTGTGTGTGTGTGCGTGTGCATGTACGCATGTGTGTGCGCGTGCGCGTGCATGCATGCGCTAAGGTCATAGCACCATGACAAAGGCTACAGACATAGACAGACAAAGATAAAGAAGCCTGAACACACATCTAATTGTCCGGGAAAATATTTAAAAAATAATACGCAAAAAATAGGTGGGGAAAGAAAAGAGACATCCCACTGGAATAAAATCAGCCATTAGGAAATTAATTCTAGAATTGTGTACAGCAGCTATACAGTAGCTATACAGCTATACAGTAGCTATACAGCAGCGTAGCTTAATCACGACGCACAATATGTATTTGTAAAATAAATAGAATTTTGGTAAAATCATGAGTGGGATCAAGTTCGTGTTCGTTGGTCGCCATGAAGCGCTGTTAAAATATCTGAAGACGCATTTTTCTCGAGAGCAGCGGTGGCCTGCATTAAACAGATCCGGCCTGGGATCACCAGGCCCTGGTGCATGCCGGGCCCTGGAGCATCCCGGGCCCTGGTGCATGCCGGGCCCTGGAGCATCCCGGGCCCTGGAGCATGCCGGGCCCTGGAGCATGCCGGGCCCTGGAGCATGCCGGGCCCTGGAGCAGCTGCACCGGCGATAGCTACGCCACTGGATACGGCACTTGGTGGTAGAAACCTGGACTTGAAGGAGACCGCTCCAGTCTAAAAACACACCACGGCATGCCTTGTGCCATGGTGAGATGCCTGATGGGCCGCGAGGAAACTGCTACTTTCTAAAATTACACAGCGGTTGGTTTTCAGCTCGGAGGAGTCACATGGCGCGGAACAGCAGCAGATGTGTGTGTGTGTGTGTGTGTGTGTGTGTGTGTGTGTGTGTGTGGGGGGGGGGGGGGGGGGGGGGGCACCGG
>JAODUE010025429.1:0-22742 GCA_027564755.1 Amblyopsis hoosieri
CTTTCACAACCAAAATATAACGTTTTAGGAACGTTGCCAATGTTATGTAAAGGTTCGGGACATTCGTCACCTTTATAGGACTTATAGGGAACGTTGCGCAACGTCCTCAGAACGTCCCCTTCTACCTGGGTGGCAGCTGCTATACTTTGCCATACCCAATTGACGCCTATGACCTGACTCCACCTGTAACACCCCCCTATCCATTATAATGGGATGGCTAATATATTAACTGACTTGTTATAAATACAAAATATAAAATTCAGCTAGAGACCAAAACCGTTTTTTAACCAGGCTGCAAACATACATTTTTGCTGCATGTAAAGTTGGAAACTTTAACATTGGAGTCTATGGGGATTTACTTTGTTTTGCAGCCAGCCTCAAGTGGCCAATCAATGAACTGCAGGTTTTGGCGCTTAGGCGTTTTGGTAGTACTTATTTCTCAGCATTGGAGGTTCACACTTGAGCTAGTGCAGTGCTTTATTGACCAAGTTTAGTATTTCTGTTTAAGCAGTTAACAGTAGTCTACTTGAATAATTAAATCTTAAAGACCAGCAAACAGCCAAACATGTCCTTAAGTTTAACAAAAACCAAATTCCTCAGTATTTCATCAGTTTTTTTAATGTACAATTTGGTTATTGTCAAAAAGAAATACGGTATGGGAGGCGAATCGCAATGCAGTAATCTAGCACTGTGTCAGACTTTACGTAACTGGTTATGCAAGACTACTCCCCCTACATATTTCATATACTGTAATTGCATCTTCTCTACATGTATTTCAAAACAAACAGTGAGCCGAGGAGGCAATACAATGCAATTAAATAGTTAAACTTTAATTTATAATACTGTCAGCTTTTATCCTGCAAATTATTTTGTTGGAGTACCTCTGAACGCTAGGGGTGAAATTCTATAACATTTAAGTGTAACTTAATGTAAAGTAATAGGATTGATCTTTGATGAGCATTAGAGACATCAATGCTGGTGTAAATATTGTAAAAATTCCCAGTTTTATAAAAATCTGCATTTTATAGGCTACAAACAGAACTACATGTCATATCCATTAAAAATCACCCCAGGACCTGGCTGGTTTTCATCAGTATACTTAGTAAGCTCATACATCATCAAATTTAAATCTTAACAGTAATTTTAATGGGGGTCCCCCATCTCAGCCCCTCCCCTCACTCAGCTCCTTAAAGCATGTTTTAGTGGGTGGAGTCAGGCAGTTACACTTTAAACAGAATACAGTATGTGACTTCTAAAACATTACTTAATATATTTACACATCTCTAACATCATTCGCTGAGTCATAACAGGGCCAGCAAATCTGTGCATACATTAGTACTTTGCATTACATTAGTATACGTTATAAAATTGAATGTGTTTTAAAGAACAATATTTAGCAGCCAGCTGATTTTCTTTGATGTTGCATCAGTTGTTTTTTTGCTGTAAACCTCTTTTCACACCTTTGACACACATACGGTCTCTCCCCTGTATGGATAATTGAGTGTATTTTCAATTCACAGTTGAACCTAAAGCTTTTGCTGCACACCTGGCACACAAACGGACGCATCTTCAAGTGTGCGGTCCTATGGTGAGCCACCAAAGTAGACGACCTCTTAAAACATGCGCCACAGTCTGCACACTTAAACGGCCTTTCCTCCGTGTGATGAACCATGTGTTGTTTCAGCTGGGCGGCAGTCGGACAACCCTTTCCACATGTGTCGCAAAGGTACGGATACGTCTCTTGCCCCGTGTGTTTGTATTGATGCCATTTAAGGTATGTCTTCTGGTTGAAATTCTTCCCACATACTGGACAGAGGTAACCTCCTGTGTGCTGCACCATGTGAGCTTTCAAACCAACAGCGTTAGCATACTGTTTACCACAGTGCGAACAAATACTGGACTGCTGCTGTTCTTCACCGGTGTGCTTTGTCCGATGTCGAGTCAGATGAGATGAAGACATACAGTGTTTCCCACACGTCTCGCAGATGTGTGTCGCTTTCTTTGTAATGTGATGGTTTTCATGTTTACTTAGATATGTTTCATCTCTGAAACATTTCTTACAGGTGGAGCACTGGTATTGCCTTGTATTTTGGTGATGTCTAACCAATTCACGTAACCTAACAAAAGTATTCTTACACAATGGACAGGGGTATGGGCTTGTAATTTGGTGTGATTGGAAGTAGTGTTTTTCCATATCAGTAATTTCTGGAAAGCTCTTCTCACACATTGTGCACTTGATCTGAGGTTTTCTGTTGCACACCTCTGAGCAATCTCCAGTGTTTGCATCTTCACCTGTCTTTAAACAATCCTTCTCAACAGCATGATCGGTTAAGTGGAAATTACAAGCAAGGATGACCAAATGGTTTGTGTTGGTTTTATTTTTGCACTTCTTTCCAGTACACCTGCCCTCATGCTTTTCAAAGCTCTTGCATGTAAACTTCTGACCACATCTGTCACACTTCAAAGGAAATTTAGAGTTTAGGGATTTAGGGGTTGTGGCTGAATCAGAAAGAGCATCAGGCTGGGATGGTCCCTCAGCTGAAGAACATAATGAAAAAACCCTTTCTTCATTCATGTTAGCTGTGTTGTTCAAGGCCTTCTTCGTGAAATCAGTTGCTGCTTGAGGATGTCGATTTGAATTGCTGCACACAAACTGACGCGTCTTTGTGTGTGTGGTCTGACGGTGAGCAAACAAATGGTTCCTCCTCTTATAACACTTGCCACAGTCCTCGCACTTAAACGGCCTCTTCTCCATGTGTATCTTCAATTGGGCGGCAGTCGGCCAAACCTTTCCACATGTTACGCAAACGTACGGGTTTTTTCCTGTGTGTTTGCATTGATGCCTTTTAAGGCATGTCTTCTGGTTGAACTTCTTCCCACATATTGGACAGGGATAGCCTGCTGTGTGCTGTACCATGTGAGCTGTCAAACCAGCGTGGTTACGAAACTGTTTACCGCAGTGGGAACAAATGCAGCGCTGCCGCTGTTCTCCACGCATTTGTGCCTTCAGAATGCCTAAAGATTTGCAGACGTGTGGAGTTTTCTTTGCAGTGCGAGTTGTTTTATGAATATATAGATGTGATAGCCTTTTGAAACATTTCTTGCATGTGCAACACTGGTACTGCTTTTTGTTTCGGTGATGTCGAACCAATTCACATAACCTAACAAAGGTTCTCTTGCACAAATGACAGGGGTAGGAGTTTGTAATTTTGTGTGATTGGGAATAGTGTTTTTTCATGTCAATAAGTTTTGAAAAGGTCTTCTCACATATTGTACATTTAAGGTGAGGTTTGCTTTTGTACACCTCTGAATCATCTCCAGGGTTTGCAGTTCCACCTTTTATCTCTGAACACTCCTTATCTTCTGAACATTGCTTATCTTTAACAGAATCAGGTAAGAAGAAGTCATTACAAGCAAGGATGACCAAATGTTTTGTATTTTTGACACCCTTTCTCAAACACATACCCTTGTGCTTTTGCAATTTCTTGTAGTACTTAAAACCCTGACCACACGCGTAACACTTCAGAGGTAGTTTAGAGTCAGAAAGAGCATCTGGCTTGGATGGCGTCTCAGCTGAAGAGCTGCTATATAGCTGCTCTTCTAAATGTTCAGAGGATAATGAAATGTTGGGCAGCATATCTGAATGCAACATATCACTGTCTCTGGATTGATGTTCTTCTGTACAGTCAGCAGTAATTGACGTGGAATGCATTGTCAATTTTGAAGAACACCTCAGTTTACTCAGTGTGTTTTGTTTACTACTGAACCTACAACTTTTCTGATGTTTCTCAAAGCTTTTTTGGTAAATAAACTCTTTGCCACAGGCACAAGACAGTAGATTGTGATCTCCATGAGAGTGCTCCACAAGAGAATCAACCCCCTGGCCACAGATCTGACTTTTGAAGCTTTCAGATGAGCAAAATGTATTGTTGTCCAGGTTACTTTCAAGTGGAAGTGATACTTCAATAGAAGCCGCTTGAATGTCAGACAAAACATCTCCATGGCACTCTCCACCTCGACCTACATTGCATGTGGACTTTGAATCTCTCTCTTCCAAGTGTTCATACCTACCAGTGTTGGACTTGCTGCCAAATGAGCCATGTGTACTCCAATCTCCAATCACATTCTTAGATGTAGGAGTAACATTTTCTTCTTCCTCATTTTCTATTTCTAGGTGAAATGATAAGCTGGACAGGATGCAGTTATCACCTGGGTATGAGAGATCTAGAGAAAGACAAATTGAATAAGTCAGTATCTGGAAGTACTGAGGTAAGATTGGAGTTGAGTTTTAACTGTTTACCATTAAAAAGGTCCTGCCCATGATGTTTGTGATGTTGAATAAGTGTATTTAATGGCTGAGGTTGAGTCACAAACTCCATGCACTCCTTCAGGACAGAGGTGGAGAGGCTCAGGCAGTGGGCTGTCTAGCAGAGAATTTTTTATTGGATGATTAGAAGATACAATAATTTTGCTTCACGTGTGCACACAAGTTCCAAAATTCCATCATTATTGCATAATTCACTAAACCTAATCTAAACTGTAGATAGAATTTAGATAATAAAATAAGCATGCCTTATGTTATTTATTTATTATTATTCCCCCCCCCACTGAAAACGGATTCCAACTGATGCCTAATGCTATTAGGGACCGACTGATATAAACATTTATTAGTGCTACAAAATCAGCATTGGTGGAAATGCTGCCGAAAAGCACAGATGATGTCTATAAAATGGCTCAAGAGATCAGTATTTTGAATAACAAAAAGAAAAATCAATGGAAGGCAGCTGCTTGATAGGTAGGCCTATTTCATTTTGGCCTCATCTGAGGATAGCATCATATCACAGAATATGGTTAGACTGACATTCTATTCATGTTTTAAACACATGGACCGCCAAGTGGAGAGGTTCCATGCTTATTGATTTGTGTGTGCTCTATAGCTGTGGACGCACTGTAGGCAACATTTAAAAAGACAAGGAGCTCTCAAAAACAATGCAGATAAGATATGTTTCCTACACTACCAGATTAAACTATTGGTCTGGGACCAAGATTTTCTGGTTCACTGAAAATATATGTAGGCTTACTATAAAATATGTAGGCATAGTCATCAGTGTTTGGTAAGTGTTTTGAATGTGTTTCGGTGGCAAAACAATAGTATATCGGTCGGGTTTTTATTGCTTTCCACATGCGTGCACTTACTTGTTCAAGATTTGGAACAGGCAACATCTTCTGCAGTCTAAAAATGAATTTCCTCATCAAATTATGTAGTGCAGTGTCATATTTAGGACCAAATACTTCTGGGAAAGTTGTCTATGAAACAAAAAGAAAACTGCTTAGACACATAAACTAACAAACTAAAAAGACATAAGCTACTTATTCAAGTCAAGTAAATTTTATTTATATAACCTTTAATCACATTGCAGTCTCAAAGGGCTGTACAGCATACATTTCACATGGAAACAAACAACACCACCTTAACCTGCTCCTCCCCCCGGGCAAGAAAAAACTTCCATTAAAACCCAATAGGGGAAAAAAGAAACAGAAGAAACCTTGAGAAGGGACCACAGAGGGAGGAATCCACCCCTCCAGGATGGTTAAGATGCAATAGGTGATTGTAGGCAAACGGCAAAATGTTGTTTGCCTACTTTTTTCACATTGTGCCGTACTTAAGAACTAACACATCGGAAAGATTTAAAACGTTTTGTAGGTAGCTAGTTATGAGTGGCCTGTTAATTGTAGCATTAACATACGCCATAGGAGTCTTAGGACTTATTAACGTCTCTAATGATTTGTAGGACCCATTGTATAGATAAAACAGGCAATAAAACACTAAAAAATCCAACAAAAAAAAAACAGTTTGTTTGGAGCTAAAACCTTTCAAATATTATGGGAACACTAACCTGATAGAAGCTAGCCTTCTTACTTGGGCTATCCACAAGTGTCTGTACAAGTTTGCAGAATCTGGTCACCGATTCTTTCACCACTGAATCTGAGGACTTAAAAACACTGAAAGTAAATATCATGAGCAGTGGCGCCTGGCCAATAGAGGGCGATAGGGCGCCGCCCTCCTTAGTGGATCTGTGCATATTTTCATTTTTAGAGTACATTTGTTTGTATTAAATCATTCCTCATGTCTATTTTACGTGTGAGTGTTTTTAAAATGCACAACAATGTGTAATATAGTCATAGGCTTCCCGTTCACCTGGTTCATGACTTTCATCCCATCTCTCTCTTGGGCGCTAGAAGAATCGCCCATTGAGTGCAGCGCCGAGATCGCTGATAACGCAAGATACGACGTAGCAACATAGATAGAATATATTCTTATCCTCTGTGCTCAACAACCTTTCACTATTCGGCTATGCTGTGTGCAACGGCCGGGGTTTTGGTAGTTGCAGTTTAAACAAGCCTCTGTACGAAGTTGGCACCTCAAAATAAGCAGTCTA
Organism: Amblyopsis hoosieri; assembly: GCA_027564755.1. Lineage (NCBI taxonomy): Eukaryota > Metazoa > Chordata > Actinopteri > Percopsiformes > Amblyopsidae > Amblyopsis > Amblyopsis hoosieri. Next base: position 6,441 of record JAODUE010025429.1, read on the forward strand.
TTTCAAGTAGGCCTAGTTTGTGTGTAAAACAAATGTTGTGAGCAAAATAAGAACTTGTGTTTAAGCGTTTGTCTTGCGATGCATGGGCCGAGTTGCCAAGAAGTTTAACATTTAATTTCTCTAAAACGGTTGTACATATTTTTATTAGACACCCCCTCCCCATCTGGATAGGCTACTCAAAATATAGTGTTAGAGACATCTGCTTTGGAAAACATCTCCAGAAGCTAGCAAGTGTCAAGTGAATCCATCTTGTTTCCTTCTGCTCTTATTCAACACAGATTCCCAAGACCTGAATGACTGTTCAGATCAGACAGTGTTTATGTAACATGTGTTTCCTCTGTATAGGATACATGAATGTGGAATGTACCACCTTTTCTTTGATAATAACATTTGCTATTTCAAAGATATATTGACCACCGTACTGGAAATGTCTCCGGTTTTCATTTTTAAAATCTTGTAATATTAAACAGCGCCATCTGGAATATAATTCACCAGCCGCCACTGATCATGAGTATACAGTCATGGTGATTTGAGCCTTCAATAAATAAACTTACGGCCATGCTCATCTTGGTGAGGTAAGCATTTAATCTGGTCAAATGAGGTTGGATCATCTGCAGATTGGTGGAACTACTGCACACCTCCAACACAACCTTTTCAGAGTGAAAACATATACACACCATACTGACAAACATATTTTTACCAACCCCCCCATATGATTTGGGGGCATCCATTTGATATGGACCCAATGCAAGTTGTGACTATTCACACTACATGAGTGATTCATGAGCAACAAAGAAGGGGTTTATATGTTTTAGGCTAAACAAACTACCTGGCTGTATTATTCAAACTGAAATTCGCTAGGCAATGTGACCTTGCAAAACGCCATTAATAATATCATGTCACTTTAAAATAGTATCATAGGCATTGGTACAGTACTGAACATTATTCAGTAGCATGTCATTCTCATCATACCTTCGCACGTAGACCCATGACGAGCTGGACTCTTTCGCTGTAAGGCAACAGTTGTGGGACTGTTTCCAATACTCCTGTAACAAACTCCTCCAGTAGCCCATAGTGCACCACAGCCCCCTGTTTCAGTATTTCACACAATGCTGCAGACACAAGCTGTAGTGGAGGAACTATGAGGCGGAGAGAGGAAAAGGGAAGAGAGGGACCTAACGAAGGCAAAAACACAATTTATAGCCTACAGTAACTTTAGCTTAAGGTTCAATCAATGTAACAATAACGGTGCAATACAGCTTAGTAGTACGGTACACGGTGTGGCAAATGTGATCTACACAGGATGGCAAAAACATTTTTTGTATATAAGACTGATAATGTGTCAGTTAAAACCGAATATTAAAATGACTCACCCTCGTATGATAGAGCCGTGTTCATCTGTGCAGTTAAGATTACCCTTACCCGGTACACACTTGTAAAAGGCACGTAAATCAACTCAAAATAAAAACACACCCGTAGCAATGTGGAAACATGGATGCCAAGTAATTCTGAATTCTCCTCATGGCTTTTCCAGTAGCGTCACGCACACAGACGTGGAATAAGTAGATGCTTCAACACCGTTTTTGAAAGTATGGGCGACCACTGGTTGACGCCATTTTTACAAGGTAGCCTACTGCTGCCCAGTCTACAACAATACACCATAACTCACGGTCTAGTTGTGAGACATTTGCATTTTAATTGGTTTCTTGTTTGTATGCTTGTAAAACCATATGCGGCACAATACTGAGTAATGTATTCAGGGGCAATGTGTCATTGCGACCGCATAAAGATGGCACCGGTAATGTTTTCAGAATGGCATGACATGTACCCTAATTGTACAGCGCAACCTAGCTAAGGGGATGACCGCAAAGGCAGTAGGCCTACTACTTACTACTACTGACTTACTTTAGCCTAACTGAAGAGTAACTTGTTTAACTAAATTGTTTTAAAATAGGTATTCCTTCAAAATAGGCTAACCGGATACCTTCTCTAGCAGTTCAACTTGACATATGTTAGTTAGGTCTAATGTTAACTTGCAAAATAAAGATGAAACCACATCCTATGAAACGGTCCCGAAACTGCAGTCACTCTAAACTCGAGCCCACCCACACGCATACATTCATCTTTGTAATTTTACAAAATACCACTAGATGGTAGCATTGGGTAAAACTTCAATTGGCAAATACATAGCCTATGCCTAATTGCAGGAAAAAATAAAAATTAAACACTTATTTCTTAGGATCAGTATTATTACTTAAAAATGTGTCAATTTTTTAAAGTTGTGAAGCACATGAGATGGAATCCCCCCATGCACGTATAGATACATTGGTAAGATGAGAGAATGTAATTAATTTAATATTTAAAAAATTTAACTATGCATCAGGTTTGTTACAATGTTTAAATTTATGTTGGTTATATGACTTTTGACATCATATTTTTTATTTTTTTATTTATTTATTTTTTTACAAATATTAAGCTTGAATGCATCTGAATTTGTCAAGTGGTGTAACCACAGAACAATGTGAAATATTAAATATGTTATCCACCTGGAGTAAATGTAAGTGTACTCAGAAAAATTTATATATTGTTTTAAAATATCACATAAAAAAAAAAATTATTTCAACTTTACTTTTATGCATTTTTGCAATTATTGAAGCAAAAATTACTTTGTTTTTCAAATCATGAGTGACAGATTCTTTGAATATGTATCAAATATTATGTTTACACACTAATAGAGGATTACGGTATACATCACGGGCACAAGCGGTACAAGTGGCCGAAATGGGTTTTCTCAGGAGGGTGGCTGGCTTCTCCCTTATGGATGAGGTGAGAAGCTCAGCTATTCGTGAGGAACTCGGAGTAGAAAATGCATATGGAATAAAATATCCATCCATCGTCATCCGCTTATCCAGAGTCAGGTCGTGGAGGCAGCAGCTCCAGCAGGGGACCCCAAAACTCCCTTTCCAGAGCCACATTATCCAGCTCTTACTGGGGAATCCCAAGGCGTTCCCAGACCAATGTGGAGATATAATCTCTCCACCTAGTCCTGGGTCTTCCCTGAGGCCTCCTCCCAGCTGGACATGCCTGGAACACCTCCCTAGGGAGACGCCCAGGGGGCATCCTTACCAGATGCCCGTACCACCTCAACTGGCTCCTTCGAACCCAAAGCAGCAGCGGCACTACTCCGACTTCCTCATGGATGGCCGAGTTTCTCACCCTGTCTCCCTTTGAGATAGGGTGAGAGGCCCGTACCACCTCAACTGGCTCTTTTCGACGCACAGGAGCAGCGGCTCTACTCCGAGTTCCTCACAGATGGCCGAGCTTCTCACCCTATCTCTAAGGAAAACGCCCGCCACCCTCCTGAGAAAACCCATTTCAGCCGCTTGTACCCGTGATCTCGTTCTTTCGGTCATGATCCACCCTTCATGACCATAGGTGAGGCTATTAACGAAAATTGCCTCTGCGGTAAAGTGATTGTTATACCACTCCCGCTGCTCTGATTCTCCAGCCAATCTCCCGCTCCAATGTCTCCTCACTCGCGAAAAAGACCCCGAGGTACGAGGAACTCCTTCACTTGGGGTAAGGACTAATTTCCTACCCGGAGTAGGCACTCCATCGGTTTCTTGCTGAGAACAATGGACTCAGATTTAGCGGTGGTAATCCTTCCATAATTACCTCCTCAGTTAAGGTCAAAGCAGCATCCCATCCTTACTGTACACAGCTTGGATGGTTCCCCGCTTCCCCCTCCTGAGGTGGCAGACATTTTTCCAGAAACACTTTGGTGCCGACCGAAAGTCTTTCTCCATGGCTTCTCAGAAACTCTCCCATAACCGCTACTTTGCTTCTGCTACAGCAGATACTGCAGCCCTTCGAGCCTGTTAGTACCTTGCAACTGCCTCTAGAGTCTTCCGGGACATATCCTGAAAGGCCTCCTTTGGTCGGACAACTTCCCTGACCACTGGTGTCCACCACGGTGTTCGAGGGTTACAGCCCTTGAGGCACCCATGACCTTGAGACCACAGATCTTCGCTGCTGCAATGGAAGCTTTGAACATTGCCCACTCAAGCTCAATGTTCCCAACCTCCGCAGGGATGCCAGAGAAGCTCCGCTGGAGGTGTGAGTTGAAGATCTCATGGGCAGGGGCCTCCTCCAGATGTTCCCAGAATACCCGCACTACTTGTTTTGGCTTACCTGATCTGTCCAAAGTCTTCAGCCACCCCTTGATCCAACTCACCACCAGATGGTCGGTAGCCAGCTCTGCCCTTCTCTTCACCAGAGTTGTCCAAAACATGCGGCCTCAGATCAGATGATACGATCACAAAATCGATCATCGACCTTCGAGCTAGGGTGCTCTGGTACCACGTACACTTATGAGTATCCTTATGTTCGAACAGGGTGTTTGTTATAGACAGTCCATGACTAGCACAGAAGTCTAACAACAAATGCCCGGTCGGGTTTAGATCAGAGAGGCCAATCCTCCCAATCACACCTCTCCAGGTGTGTCCATCATTGCCCACGTGTGTTGAAGTTTCCTAGTAGAACTATGAAGTCCCCTACTGAAGACCAATACAGGACTCCATTCAGGGTCTCCAGGAAGGCTGAATAATCAGAACTGCTCTTTGTATGCATATGCACAGACAACAGTTAGAGGTAAGCCCCACCAGATCTAAAAGTTCTGTCTCCTTACCCTACAGTGAGGTGACATTCCACGTCCCCAGAGCCAGCTTCTGCTGCCCGGGTCTGGTCCGTAGAGGCCCCTGACCTTCGCTGTCACCCATTTGACAGCACACCTGACCCCTACAGTACCTCCTGAGTGGTGGGCCCATATGATGAAGAGGAGAATGGTGCCACGTAGGGCTGAATGGTTAATTGCATTTGCGATATAACCGCAATGTTATAAAACGCTGCGATTCAGAAGGCTGCGATTCAGAAGATTTAGAAGTTATGCGCACACGTGGAGCAGGTTAAGGGGGTGTTGTTTGTTTCCATGTGAAATGGAAACCTGTTTACAAAAGGTTGTAAAGCCCTTTGAGACTGCAATGTGATTAAGGGCTATATAAATAAAATTGACTTGACTTGACGTCTGACCCAGGGTATAAATTGTAGCATCAGGCTTCATGCCATCTTCCTCATGTGAAACCTTATAGCGCCGTGCTCTTCCTGCAGTCATGTTCACCAATCAGAAACACCTCAAGGTGACTGCGCATAGCCCACCAGGCCGTTGCTGCAAATGAGAATATGTTCTCAGTCAACTTGCCAGGTTTAATAAAGGTCAAAACTACAAAAATTACAAGGAAAAGAAAAGCATTCGTAGTGTTGCTTAAATTTCCTCCGCTGATTATCAGTTCAATGTGGAGAAACTAATGTTGAGGAATTATTTATTTAACATGGCAGAGAACAAGAGTTTTCTTTATAAGCAACAGATACAAATAAACGCCCCCGAGTCATTGATCAGGTGGGCATATTGTAATGTTTAGGCTTATGCTTGTGCGGTGTAATAGCATTTTCTTGCCGATTCAGATTATCGTTATTTGTCTCTTTTCAGTGAGATGAACAATGTTAATCCAATAGCCAATTGTGAATATAACATCCTCGAAAACTGAATAATTCAGATCGCATTACGTGTTCTCCATCTGCATGCTCAACGTGTGTTTGTGTGTGCGCGCGTGCTTGACAACTTTACGCGTTCTAGTTTCAACAATAATGTGATGCCTTATATCAGTCATTGATTGAGATTTAACTCGTGAATGTAAAGTCAGTCACGCATACATCCTGCATTCATGTAAACTTATGAATGCATTGTATGATGCAGCATAACTGGCTATATATTTAGACTGATTCATCAAGGTGCAGAGTCAGACACTTGAATGATAGTCTGTGGCGGGGTGCACCCCATTGTCAGTGAGGGGGCCATAATGAATGGCTCAACATCATGACATCATGACAACATAATTTCAATGTCAGTGATTGTTTACAGAATTACAGAACTATTAAACCCAGCCACCAGGCGCTCGCCAACGAGCCCTCCCTCTGGGCCTGGCTCCAGACGGGGGCCCCGGGGTTCGGGCAGGGAAACTCCTCTTGAATGATCTTCCATTGTTCTGAACCATTCGTAGTCTGGCTTTTCCCCTGAGACCACTTTGCCTTGGGAGACCCTACCAGGAGCACAAAGCTCCAGACAACACAGCTCTCAGGATCATAAGGACACACAAACCTCTCGACCACGATATTGGTGATGATTCATAGAGAGGGTACATTAAGAATAATATTATGAATTATAATTAATTATCAATGTTTTGATGGGGTCATACCATTTGACATATTAGCAACGGTTAGCAAACATACCATACCCTATAAATGTCAAAGTATCTCATATTATAAAGAGAGTTTTATAACCTTTGCATACAGCAGTTAAAATAATTAGGGGTCCTCTCTGAGACTGAGACGATTAACGACAAGCTCATCAGTCATAGAAGTAAAAAAAAAAAGGCATGACCCTAACATGTTTAACCCTATAGGCAAAATACCACGGTTTTGAAATGAAAGATTCATGTAAGTGCGACCACTGCAGCGCACCCAATGTCCCTTATTTCGCTTTGACGTTACCGTTAAGGTGCGGCTGCGCGCATTCTAGAGAGAACATCAAAGCTTCCCCCAACCCAGCTGCCATTAGCTTCCAATGCTCCAGTCAGGCCTATCTTTTTTATTCGATTAGCACCTCATTAATTAACTGTTCTAGTTAGTCTACCAATAGCCTTGCTATCCTAATCGAAATTCGTTTTTGAGATCAACTGGTTGGCTATAGGTGAGAGAACTGGGCTTTTTTTAGTCTAAAATGCAATAATCTCTACTCCAAAATTAAATGAACTGCAAGTGTTTCTCTGGCTATTGCATTCCATTCTACTTTATTCCAAATATTAGGTCTATTAGGCCTATACGTAGGCATATTTTCAAAATTACCTATGCAAAAATAACAAAATGAGAAATTATTCTGAAATTATCAAACCAACCCATTCAAAATCAACTTTTCCTGACAGCCAATCATATAGCCTATGCGCACTGCTTTTCGTGGACTAGCACTAGCCTAGCCGACTGCAGCAGAGAAGACAGCTGGGAATGGGAGGCAGTCATCATCGTTTGTGTCCGTTTCATTATTAGTTCTCTGGGAGCTTAGTGTTGCTCACTCAGCGTCAGTGGACCCCATACGCAGCAAAGTAGCCACTACGATTTGAATCATATGCGCAGGTGTGGAATCTAGCAAGAACGGATGGAATGATCCTTTATCGCCGGGGTCTAGGTGCATAGGCGAACGATGGCTCTTTGATTTAATTAAGATAACCTCATCGTGTCCCGGATCCGTTTGGCGTTTTCACGACTCCATGTTTAAAACGGCAAACTATTCAACGGTGGATCCTGCGCCCACCGTCATGCACGGGACTTGGCTTATGACAGGTTGCAGGGAAAACACGCCCGCTGCGGTGGAGAAACCAAAGAAGAAGCCGTTTAACCTAGTAAAAATGATTTCTCTCAAAAACAGGAAAGAGCAAGGCAAGCATCAGCAGCACAATAACAACATACCCTTTACGATTCACTGTCACATTGGGAAAGAGATCAAACACATATGCAGCAATTGCAGCCGCGGGAACGATACACAGAATGGTGAGTATGGCTACAACCTGTCCTGGTTTCGCCCATAGTAATTCTGCTGTGTTCAGTTCATCAGTCATCTGCCATGGCCTGCAGAATATAGTGTAGTCTATCATATTTGACGACGAGAAAGTCACGCATTTACTGGGTAACAATAAAGGCACGCTAATGATTAGGGTAGCGACCCTAATAATTTAAACTTAATATAATATAGATGGGTCTATATTGGGACATATTGCGCATGTCTTTGTAGTCCAGCCCATACGTTTTCGTTCTGTGACACGATTGTCCAAACTTAGATTATCCAGGCCAGGGCATCATGTAGTACTGGCCCATTTGAGTGCATCTTGGCAATTTTCAGTCCACAGCCATCTTGATGGCAAATCAACATGTGTTTGCGTTAATGACAATATATGCTTACTGGCCATATATGCATACTGACAACAGGGACGGGGAAATCAAATGCATGTTCTTAATGCATAACACTATACGCACTAGTAGCCTGCAGTGCCATATTTATAGGCTACAACCACGATCTGTTGGCTATAGGCTACGATCTGTTTCTGTTCTGTGCGCTATACATCTGAATCACAAATCATAGCAATAATGCAATAAAGTCTATCATGAAAACTTAAATGTAGCCTACCATGTAACAAATATGTAATTCTAAAAATACAAACAAAAAAAAAAACGACTGGATTAGTGGTGCAGCTAATAGTTGTTGTGGCAGGATTTCTAAGATGGTTGGCTGTGAGGGCAATTTTTCCTGTGTGTGTGTGTGTGTGTGTTAGTTTTTGTAATCTCTCCAAGTTGACATGCCATCATGACCGATGGTTAATGATTCAATATTAAAGGTGAAATTGTGCTGTATTGTAGCATCCACAGAACCCCAACTGTTTAGCCTGTGGGCCACATTTTACTTCTACTGTAGTTTTACATGGTGTGTGCATGGCTGTAGGGGTAGAAAAGAGAGGGGTATCATCCGCTCAGTTGATTTCTATTGTATTTGTTTTATTTTACAGCAAGCTTTATTCTTTGGCTGTGCTTCATGGGTCATGGTGTGAGGCTGTGTGATGGCACCGGCACACAGAGACATCACACTGTGCCAGAAGTCATCCATTTAACCAAATATGTAGACTAGACCCATAATACAGTACAGTAGAGTAAGCTAAACCTGTCCTGTGTTTGTTATGCATCAGTCCAGAATTCTCTGAACATTTGAAGAATTGTGAGAGTGTGGAATGTTGTAGTTTTTGCATTTTGAAACATGATTACAGCTGTCAAAGAGGATGATTCTGATATGAGGAGTGTTAAACGTACTTCAATTTGTTAATATGAGACCTTTATTACATACATACTGTACATACATACACACACAATGTATATAAACACACACACGAAAAAGTTAGTTTTTAGTGTTTATTTTACATACAGTATGGCATTATTTATAACATTTTATTTTATAGACTCCAGAGTGCTGTTGCTGTGTGATCTAATCAAATACAGTACTTCATTTGCTTTTCCCTATGGAGTTACATGTTCAAAGAAGGCTATGCTTTCTGCCCCAACAAGCTTAACTGTTTACTCATACTGAGGTAATTGATAATTAGCTTTTGCTCCTTAGACCACAATTCATGCATTTTTATCAATGTCAAAAGAAAATGTTTTACAACATTAATTGAATTGAATGTCAGAACTTTGTTTGAGGGGATAAAAAAGGCTGTTGCTAGTCGTGACTGTCGTTTTCACCCTAATGTGGTTAAGTTAAGAGTTTCCTGGCCGGCAGCTAATGCAAACCAATAATGGTTCAACTACACTGGTGGCAATATCCACCTGCCAAACTATAAATAACTTCTGAGTTCTGCGTGCTTGACTTTAACATGACCCTTATTACATTTTGACTGCTATGTCTTTGTAACTGCTGTAGCTGAGGAAGTGGAAAGACTGGCTGCCATGCGCTCGGAATCCTTGGTCCCTGGTTCACACACGCCACCCCTCCGCCATCGGAGCAAGTTTGCCACTCTGGGTCGGCTTCTCAAGCCCTGGAAGTGGAGAAAAAAGAAGAGTGAGAAGTTCAAGCAGACCTCTGCAGGTATCATATTTTAGCAAGACTTGGGCTATGTCCTCACGACAACCCATTTGTTTGAAAACCAAGTCTTTCTTTAGCGTTTTGAAAATAAGTCAAGCTCTGTGTCCACACGGAAACCCAAAACAGAGTGAATACTCTGTAGCAATATGCCAGGCCAGTATGTGGCGGTGTAACTTTGACAGGCTGATGAAGCCTGCTAGAGATGGCAAGTTCTTTCCGCACAATTGAGTGTTTGATAACATACAGTAGAAACTTTTTCTTTTCATCAGTTTTTTTCATAAATTTGTATTTTATTTTCCACATAAAGTTTGCATACAGAAATAGCCGACAAGGCACTGGGCACTGAGATGTACTATTTTAACAGCCCGAGCACTCGAGTGCTGTTCAAAGCCATGTTTCAACCGCCATGCGGGAGGTGGGGTGGAATACAATGATGACATATCCCCAATGATCTTCGTTTTGCCTGTCCAGACGTTGTCTGGACGCAATGCCAAACTGAGAAAAAAAAAAAAAACATTGTTGTGAGGTCAAGGCCTTACTTTTCCTCTCTGACTTTGACAGTTAAGATACTTCCCTTTGCTCATGTGGGTCTGTAATGTATTGTCCGTTACTGTAAATGTAGTGATAACTAGGCTAGGTGGTGATTGCAAAAAAATGACACAGCGACAAACATTCTCAGAATATAACTTTGAGAGAAAGTTTAAATTTAGTTTTTAGAAATTACCCAAAGCTAAATATGAGAAATATTTATAATTATAGTTGAGTGTTTAATGGGGATCCAGCACTCACTGGATCGGTTCGCAGCCGAGTTGAAGTGGTTCGGATGAGGATTAGCACCGCTAAATCAGAAACCATAGTTCTCAGTAGGAAACTGATGGAGTGCCTACGCCAGGTAGGGAATGAGTCCTTAGGTTCTTAAGTGAAGGAGTTCAAGTACCTTGGGGTCTTGTTTGCGAATGAGAGGACATTGGAGCGGGATATTGGCCGGCGAATCAGAGCAGCGGGAGTGGTATTGCAATCACTTTACAGCACCGTTGTGACGAAGAGAGAGCTGAGCCGGAAGGCAAAGCTCTCGATCTTCCGGGCAATTTTCGTTCCTACCATAACCTATGGTCATGAAGGGTGGGTCATGACCGAAAGAATGAGATCACGGGTACAAGTGGCCGAAATGGGTTTTCTCAGGAGGGTGGCAGGCGTTTTCCTTAGAGATAGGGTGAGAAGCTCGGCCATCTGTGAGGAACTTGGAGTAGAGCCGCTGCTCCTGTGCGTCGAAAAGAGCCAGTTGAGGTGGTACGGGCATCTGGTAAGGATGTTCCTTGGGCGCCTCCCTTGGGAGGTGTTCCAGGCATGTCCAGCTGGGAAGAGGTCTCGGGGAAGACCCCGGACTAGGTGGCAAGATTTTTATCTCCACATTGGCCTGGGAACTCCTCAGGATCCCCCAATCAGAGCTGGATAATGTGGCTCGGGAAAGAGACGTTTGGGGTCCCCTGCTGAAGCTGCTGCCCCCTCGACCCAACTACAGATGAGCGGATAAAGATTGATGGATGGTCTGCTTTAACATTTGAGATTTGATTTTCTGAAATGTATGAAAGTTGTAATTTACATATGCATGGCTAGGCCTCAGTGAAATTGCCTTACTAAAAGCCTTAACTTTCAGATATCAAACCTGGGGGCTGCTGTTCTGAGTCTGACTATCTGGGTCACCTCACAGTGGAATATAGTGTTTCCATAACCGACAGCGTTCTCAAGTCAATGCATGGGTGTGTTCTGCTAGACCAGTTTCATCCAATATTCTGTTAGCTGGGTCTTTTAGAGGGAAGTGTCATCCTCCAATCTTGGTAGAGGTCATGAGTATTGGACCATGATGCGTCTTGGGTCCTACAGTATTACAGTATGTCTAAAATAACACTCTTTCTTTGTCAATGATAAATATTTTTTTCTTACATCAAGATTATGGGTGGGCTAAATTACATATAGCAGTCATGGCAACAAGAAAAATATGTTCTGTTAGACTTGCCTCACTTCAGGAACAGTGGTCTTTGTCTTTGTGACAATATTTGGCTACAATTGGGACACTACTTTTACATTTCTCCTTAATGTCTTACTAATAATGTTCCACAGAAATATATAATTAGAGTTTTGTTTTTTTTCTCCTCTCCATAGCGCCATACTTTTGATAATTCAGCCACAGGTGTTAAAGGAAAGTGACATTTGTCATTATCTGAACCATTATTTGTATGGCTCTTACACATCCTAATTCTGACCCACAACAATAAATAACATTGTAATTTGATGCAATTGACTAAATGTAGCATGCTTATACTGACACGTCTTCGCATATGGCCATCAAATTATGTATGTGACAGAATGTCCGTGAAAACCTGAGTTACATTAGGTTGCCTGAGTAACATTGCATAACTGTATATTCCATGGCAGAGCTGTTGCATAATAACCCTTCTAGTAATTACTTTCTCATTTTGAATCAGATTGAAATGTAATCTCTGAAAATGTTACAGCACAGCCAATTTAAGTCCTTTTTTATGCCCATGTTCAACCAGCAATTTGTTTTGATGCAGCCAGTGATATATTTTTTAAATATTTTAAAATATTTCTTTTTATTTCAGTGCACCACAGTGACTAGTGAATAAGATATTCAACATTTTGTTGAAAGTTATACAGGAATATAGTGTGACCAGCCATGGCACATATTTCTTTCAAGATAGCCAGGTTAAAACATTTTGCAAACATGATTCAAAACCTATGCAAAATAGATATGTGAATTGTCATGAGAATCCCCTTAAAAGCAGGGTCAGTCATTCCTGGTAACTTTGAGCTCAAATCAAAACAGTATCGCACCAGGGACCTCCGCAGTGTTGGTGTTCTGATATTCTATCCTACCCGTCAGATTGTCCTACATCGTCATACTGCGCATGCCTACATCAATATTGCGTCATTTTGTTTGTAATTCTTGAGACACGCTCGTAAGTTTGTCCTTTTGACCTATACAATTTATTGTATAGGCCCTTGCCTTTTTTTATTAATACATTAAAATATATTGTGCCAACTGTCATATATTTTTTCACAGACATCTGTTACAGATGGTAGCATACGCATACGCAAGTAGGACAGATCGACAGAACACCGGCTCAAACATCGAAATGCATTGGGAAGCAAGCATAGTGCTAAGGCTTTGTTGATACGAGCGGTGTTCGCCACTTTGTTTATGCTACGGAGGCAGGGTTTTGTAGGAATTATTAGATTATATTTTCAACACACAGAACGTTAAAATAGCGAATTGCGAGAAGATATTTGTTGAATTTGACAAAAAGCATTACCTGCCTGTCCTGAATTAGCTATACCCACCCAGTATTTTGTCCCTCTCCGCTCTGTCATAAAAATATTCTGAATTGCTCCAATTCCTATAAATTTAGTAACTGGGTTATACAACTGTTCGCAATGTACTCAACATAAAGTACATTTCTGACTGAATACGCAATTGTATAATTTATTTTGCACTGTCCTGAATCTTGGAGCTCAGTGGTGATTTATAAGGAAAGATATATTTTGGTAATGTTGTCATTTTATTTCTCTCTCCCTAATCTGTCTCTAGTCATCAGTAATGCTTGGCTTCAATCTGATATTTTTTAAGGAATAAGATATTAAAACATCTGTATCCTGGAGCAGTGAATGCAGTACATTGTTCAATGATGTTTCTTTAATTAAAAAAAAAATGTATGTATTGAGCTTGTGACCTAACGTAAGCAGAGCAAGGAATAGTTTGTACAGGCACAGTTGGAATACACACAACACAATCCATTGAGTGTCCTCAACTGGATCCTCAACTGCTGATCCTCTTTCAGGATTTTTGTAGGGCTACACTTTAAAAGTGCTAGCATGATGTTAAACTGCCTCTTAGTGATGGGAAAATATGAGCCCAAGTCCCTAAACTGCTGAAAGCTAAAAATAGACCTACATAGAAGCACCAGTGATTTCAACACGCCTGCTTGTACATAAGCATTACTATGCGAGGTGTTATTAGGATACTTTTAAGGGGTGCACGATATTGATAAAATGTTATGTTGTGATATTGACCATGAAAATTGCAATGTCGATTAAAAACAAAGGTTATGGGAAAACGCATCAGAATATATTCATAACATATCAAAACAACACATTTTCAACTGACAGTCATCTTGGACTGGTAACAGTAATTCCAAGCTACCGAAGAGGCATTATTTTTGGCCACAAATGTTTCCTCTTCAACCTCTATGTCATTCGCTTCCTCAGCCACACATCGTACTTTCCTGTCTAAATGAAACACAACTAAACCAAACAGCGAATGGACGCATCTGTCCACAAAATAAACTGCACAAAATTGCATTTCCTGCAACATCTTCGATATGATATTGTGCAACATGATATTGCGATAACGATACTGAATCGATATATTGTGCACCCTTAATACTTAAGGGGCTGGTCTGCCCCCTCTGACAAAGCTTGTGAGGCGAGGCGTCACGCTTCTACTTCCTCGCCCCCTGCGTGGAAGGTGAGTGTATCCTCCCATCTCTGGCCACACTGCAGGGGAAAAGGGTTTCTTGTGCCAAGATCTCTTGCTATGTGGTCCAGCCTTACCCGTGCCAACAGTCTTTGGAGGGCAGGGCCTGAGGCCATGGTCAGCCTCTGGTTAGGGTGCAGATGAGAGGCTGCTAACGGCTCTAACTGGTGGCATGTGGTAACAAAACCCTTTTCCTTCATGTCCACACAGTCGAATGCTGACCCTTCCTGGACCTGGGTTAGCCGTGCTCGTGTTGGGAACTTTTCCATGTCACCCACAGAAGAGGCTTTAGATTTAGACATAGCTGGTCAGCTATTATCTAGGCTGGTAAGCAAACGGGAGTAATGCTTGATTCGAACCAAGTAATAAAACGCTCGAAAACAGGTGCTAGCTTTGTAGCTAAGCTATCTGTTATGTGCTTGTGTGGTTACTGTTTGGAGACAGACTAACCAAAATCCAAACTAGCTGTGTGGTGGCAGCTAGTTTGTTTCTCTCTGGGGTGAAAATGATACAGACTTGACTAGGTAGTTAGCGCCCGGCGATCCCGTTGTTAGTTGAAATCTGTGGACAGTTAAGCAAATCAAATGAAAAGCGAGAAGAGGTTTTTGAATGCCTTGATGATGCGGTGTCAGCCCTATATGTAGGGAGATGAGTGGTCCTCCTCCTGACTTGAGCGGCATGGCTGCCAGCTTATTGGGGCTGGCGTAATGATATTTGGCTTCTGAGGATTACGCAGAGGGGCACACCCCACAGTGAGATATCGAGTGAATATTTGAAAGAGATCCGTGAATTTTACAGGGACCGTTCCAGCATGGGGTAATATGTGAACAGGAACAGGGGTTAATAAACCTGTTTATCCACTCCCTTAATTTCCCACCTCGCGACCTAGTAACATTCCATGGAAAATGCCGGTATGGGTGGGATGTGAACGAAAGCAGAACCAATGCAGGGACATGCAATTAATTCTGAAAAGACTGCATTTAGTAGTTACAAATTAATATTTTATATGCCTTGAATGTTAGCCTACAACTTTACACTCATCTCGAGTTAAATAGATGTACTGGTTTTGCTAGACAATGAATACCAATGATAACAATCTCATTCAGTCTGTTTCCCGTGAACAATATTGCTGTAATTAGTTTTGCTTGATTATTTCTTGATTATTATTATGCTTGCAAACATTTGGATACTATTTATAAACTTCCACACATACGGGCTATAAAATGGCTTGTAGCTGACAATGGCGTAAGATAGGATGTAGGCCTATATGTGCTGCATATATTATGTAGAAATGCAAATTTTGCAAAGCAAGCTCAAAAGTAAGATAAAAAAGTCTCCTGAAAGCCTTTTTGTTTATGGCGCTTGGCAGCATCCATAAAGTGTTGCATTAGCTACTGCCCTCTGCTGGACTGTCCATGCTATTGTACGATGCCGGTACCACTGCATGTATGAACAGGCTGAAGAGGTATATGTCCCTGGTTGGAGCTGCATGTCTGAATAGAGAAAATCACTACGCTTGACGCTTCACGGTCATGCAGGTAATTTACCAGGAACAATGTGTGAAAAGGGATTTAGATTGCTAATCTGATCTGGCATAGCGAGTACCAGTACTAGCTGTGACACACCCACACGTTTGCCTTTGTATATTTCCACTCGATGCATAAAAATATGGACTGTGCTTGCAGAAAAATAATGCATGCAATATATTTGACTCATTTGGTGGTCACCCGGCATAATATACACGTTTACTGCTTCACATCGTAGTGATGTCAGTGGATTGTCTAGCATCAAACTTTATAAACATTTGCCTTCTTCTCCACAGCCCTGGAAAGGAAGATGTCTATGAGACAAAGCAGAGAGGAGCTGATCAAGAGAGGAGTGTTGAAGGAGATCTTTGAAAAAGGTATAGGTATAAATATGAAATCTAAGGCTACACACTGATAAAATTATATCATTGGCTCAACGTAAACATTTTAGAGCAATGATTTACACAAATAATTATAAAGCTTAA
>JAODUE010025440.1:0-22741 GCA_027564755.1 Amblyopsis hoosieri
TCAGATTACTCAGAACAGGGAAATATCTAAAGCAGGACAAATATGCCAAGTGAAAATCCAACACTTCAAAACAGTGGACTGCCAAGCCAAGCTGGAAGAATGAATGCCAAAGAGCATTGCCAAGATGTAAGCGTAGCTACGGTCCAGGGTTGTATTTGATTTTTCATATTTCCTGAAATAACATTACTATACTGGCCAGGATAATTATAAATGTAGTGGCTGGTGAGGCTTTCTATACTATATTTGTCATTGTACTGTATATCATTTTTTGACACCTTTTGAATGTTTTACCCACCTACCTTGTACAGTGAGCAAAAACAAAATACGGTTGTACAAATATAGATTGTTACACCTTCTGTTAATGTTAAAATTAACAAAGCTTGTTTTATATATTCAAATACTGTACTTCAAGTCAACACTTTGCCCATTTGCATTTTATTGGAATCCCCCAATATATTTTCACCCATTTTGCTTAGCAAGACGCAAAGCCTCTTATAATGAACAGGGTTAGGAAGACCACTGGAGTGATTGGTGCAGAAGCAGGTCTGATCCGCTCGCAAACAAAAGGCTGCCTGAGTTCCTTAGAGAGCCATAGAGTCCAAGTAAGTCATTTCTTTGTTGCGTCTCAAGGTCCAATAAAAACAAGGTGATTGAAATTCTGAGGAAGATTAATTCCCTGTTTGGGTGCTCAAGTCACAAACTGATTTGATAAGAAATGATTTTCCCTCAATTTGTTAATTTATTTTCAAAATGTCAAAATCTAAACTGTCAGTTATATACTGACTGTAGTTAATTTGAAACTTGTAAATGTACAAATATGACTGTACAAACCTTTTTGAAACAATGGGCCCCATCTTACACCCGGCGCAATGCGTTTTTGCAAGTTTCAGACCAACGTAGTTGTCATTATCCTGTCCATCGATCACGTTGTCTAAATAGCAAATGCACTTTCAGTGCCGGTGGGTGTGTTGGTTTAAATATGAGGTGTGGTCTAACGCATTTCTGGCACATTGTTATCTTGAGGCAGTGGAAACTGATTGCACAATTGACCAGCAAAAAACTGGTCTAAAGTCAGCGCGAGGCACATTAATAAGATAATCAAGACAGTCTACGGCTGGTGCACAAGGCACGTACACTCTGCTTGTTACACATAGAAAACATGCTGGACCGCTAAAATATGCAAAGGATTAAAAATAATACAATTTTAACTATTATTCCTGTGTAGCCTACAAAAAATATTTTAGGGATCTATTGCTTAGATGGTCTGCTCCAGCTCTTTCACAAATCTGCCGGTATAATGACTATCTGTAACGTTTAGCAACGACGACAACGTGTGGTAAACGAGAGTGGTTTTAATCAAGCAAGGATCAACACAAACAATAACCCACGAGAAAGGAAACATCAAACAAACACTAAATACTCGTGGGTGAGTAGATAACTCAAAACAGGTGCAGAGACAAGGAGGGGAAGGGCTGCCACGATGCCTTGGGCGGTGGTTAGCGAACCGACACGGCAGTGCGCGGCGGAGAGAGAGCCTGGCCACACCCCCGGACCTAGGTGTGACACTATCCACATACAAGTGTGCAAGTGTGCATGGCTTTTTAAAGGGAATGGGATATTGGTTTATGGTATGTTACGCCCAAAACACACCCATGAATAATGAAGAAAGTAAGTCCAACCCTTTTGAACCATGCGCCCGGCACACTGACCGTTTATCTGCCGTTAAAATAGAAACGTGGATTTGTACACGCCCTAAATCCAATTTGCGTCTTTCGCTTTAGATCGTTAAAATAGGGCCCCATATGTTTTCTAGTATGGATAAACACATAATTATAAAAAGGTGATGAAACATTGAATATTTGCACAATTTATGGAATATTAAGGATTCTTAGACCATTCATATCCATACACATCTTAATCGTCTTGCTATGAATCATTTGTTAATTTATGTGTTGTGGAGAAAAATTTATTATTCCCATTCACATTAGAGCTCATATTTCTTTTTCAGCTTTTCAACTATTGCTGTGAATTGGCAAGCTAACCAGCTTTACCGAGTTAATGGCAGATTAAGTAGATGAAGTACTCCTCTATGAGCAATGTCATTACCCCTGTGCATGATGTGGGTCACTAACTTAGCCACACAGCGCATTATACACAGGGCCAAGGCCAGATCCCACTCTGATGCATGGGATAGGCTCTTTAAATTGTTCAATAGAAAACATTACATTGCCCTTCCTTTGCCCCAGTAAAAGATGCTGAACTCCAGAGACGTATCTATAATAATATAACGTGTTTGATAATGAGATTGGCTGCAGGCTGCATTTTGACACTTTGTTTTACCCCTTTTTCTTGTATCAATGTACTGTAGTACATCTGTGTGCTCTTAAAAATAATCTACATTATTACTTTTTTTCCCATGTGCAAATCCCTCTCATCACAAGAGATGCTATTGAAGAACATTGTGCCTTTTCACTTTAGTTTTCTTTATACTGTGAGTTCTCCTGAAATGTAAATGGTGCTTGTGTTGGCTGTGCGAACCAGACCCTTCACCTTCTTCTCCTGCTGGACACCTGGGGACAATTAAATACAGCAGTGTTTACCGTGGAATACCAAGGGCTCTTGAACTGTTATAAAGAGCACCCAACTGCATGAGAGGAAGCTGTAGGAAGAGGAGAAGAGGAGGCTGTGGGAGGACTTGATTTGGCTTGAATGGATGGCCCAGATCACGAAGCCATGGGCATTTATTATTTAGGAGTCCTGTGCGCTTGGACGTGGATTTGTGAAGCCCCAAATAAACATTTTATTGAACAGTCAGATTACATGGATTTGTCTGGGTTGGGGATTTTCTTAGATCATTATCATAGTTCTTATCTACAACATTGACTGAGGTTGTGTACATGTGCAAGGTTGGCTGCGTGAAGAGCACTGCTGACGTGCCCACGTATCCCGTTTTACCATCAAGCATATGAATGCGAGTTGACCTTGAACTTTCCTTTCATTTGCAATTCCTCCTCGTTTTGTCAACCAGGGAACATTAATGAAAAACGTACATGGGTCCTGCTCTCTGAAATAACAACCTGCTCTCATTGCCACCATGTTTAATAAAGAGGAGCACAACACTTTTCGCCCTGCTCATACCCCTTCATGAAGGGGGGCGTAAAGTGGCAGTTAGGGGGAATTGTGTGTGTGTGGGTCGGTTCATCGCTAGCGCACAAGCGGCTGGGGTTAAGAGAAGGGCTACGCAAATGAAGCCCATCACGAGCTGTCATATTAAAGTCAGCTGAGGAGGAAACGTTTGTTACGTTCCACCTGCTCCCCATTCCGACCCCATCCATTTCCATGTCACTGGGCTCCATCATTGGTACTGAAGATATCATCTATCTCCATAGCGTCCAGCTCAGGTGACAAATCAGGTTTTGTGATTCTGTTCTCCCCAGAGAACGTGTCCCAACCCCCCATTCAATAGTGGCTATTCGTTGTGGAACCAATAAGACTTCCAACGAAAAATGTCAGCGCAGCACAGCATAAATCATTATTATAGGCGATAAAACATTTTCTCTCAACCCAACCATTAGATAAAGATATGGTGGATGGGTGTAAGAATCCTACAGTTAAATGATGTTGGTAATGTGCGCAGAGAAACAAATATGCACTCATTATCCTGCTAATGAAATAAAAGACATTATTCTGTATAAACCAGATACAGTACCATAGAGAGTTACACACAGCTGTACTGTGCATATAGCATCTTTTTTTAAATATCTCACAAGCATAAGCCATATATTTAAGAAAACATAAACACACCTGTTTCTAATTCCTGGTGAACTCAATATCACTCTGTCTTGCACTGCAGAATATAAATGCCGTATATATAAGCAACAGAACAGAGAAAGGAATGGGGAAACAAATCAGTTAATTTAGCCTTTATTTTACTTATTTTTTTCAAGCAATGTTTTTTTCAGCCTAATGCCTGCTGTTTGACAAAACGTTTAGTGGCAGGCCGATGAGGAACCCCCACAGCAAGAAGAAACACTGTGTCAGAACAGAATCTGTCGTACACCCATTGCTGATGGTCCTTGCTTGTTCTCAGCTCTTACACCCAAACAAGCTTCATTCCGAGCTCTGGTACAATACTGCAGATAAACCTTGACTGAGCCCATGCCGCTTGGTTGGGTAGCAACAGAAAGTGTGGATACTTTCAAACTGGTAGGTGATTCAGGGTGAGAAAGTAACTGAAGAAAAGAATAGTGACCTTAAGAGAACAACATTTTTAATAACACAGAAACATAATTAGAAAGCAGAGCCTGTATATAACCATTTCTTTATCTTTTACCGTGTCAGGGATTTGATATCAATTTTATGTGTAGACACTATCATGGTTCTTTCCACTTTTGCGCTGCTGAGTTCAAATTACAATAAAGCCGAAGACTAGACCTCATGCCACAAAGGTAGATCCCCTATCTGACTTTCTGCTTCTTGGATTAGAGCCAATGTTTTTTTAGTTGGAATGTGTGCATCAGGAAACTTCTGCAGAGATTACCGCCAACATTATGAAAAACTGGTGACAGATTGTCCAGCGGAGGAGGAAGATTAAAAGAGATCCTACTCTGGCCTACTGTAGTGATTCAAGCACAAACTGCTAGATACTGTACAAGGCCAAAGGTCATGCTAGCTCTCATGCCTCATCCCAGTCTCCTGCCAGAATTCAGGGTTTGTTGTCAAACGCATGTCTAGTGACATTGAGCGCGATTGTGAAAGCCGTTCTGAATGACGTGTCTGAAAGCTTCACGTTATGAACAGTCATCAGACGTGGCAGTTGTAACCACAAGCTCTTATGGCCATGCCCCACTACATGCAGCGTGTAGTGTTTTTGCACTTGCCTATGCATTTGAGCATCCGTGGGTATGTTGGTCTTTAAATGAGGTGTGGTCAGGTGTATTGTTGGTGCATAGCTATCTTAAGACAGCGGAAAGCAAGTTAGCGGTGCATTATCAAGAAAGTAGCAGCTATGGTGGGAACACAATGCACTTGTTTGACATGCAGGGAATCACAGGAGCATAAAAACATGTAGTACTAAGAGTACAATGTGAAATATTGTGTGCCTCAACATATTTTAGCGATCTTGGTGGAATCATGCTGTTGCCATAGATGTTCTACATACTTTGCAAATGATGATGAGCCGTTTCCTCTGCAGAGAAGCGCCTTTCCTCATAACTGCTGTATATATCATAACTTCTTATAACAAATCTGCTGTTATAATAGAAATTAAAAGGGAATTGGAGATGACACTGGTTTACTGCATATAAACTGCCCAACATGGGGGTTTCAAACATAGGAGAACCATTGGAATCCCAGTGTATTGTTTTGCTGAATGTAGTGGGGCATGGCCATTAAGCTAGATGCTATATTAAAGTGCTTGTTGCCTTGTTGCACTGTGTACTCCTGCCATTTCTAGTCTTTCCCTACAGTATATCCCTTTAACAAGTCATCAAATCCTTTCATCCATAATCTGTGAAGCTGTCCACAATGACCAACCTTCCCTGTAAGTGACAGCACCCAATTAACATTCCTCTTTGCTTGCATTGTGCAAAAAGCACATTATGGCCGTGTCTGACAGCAGCAGAAAAGGGAGAGTCGATTAATTGCCTTGGGGAAACAGAGGACTTGATGCAGGGCCTGCAAACACCTGGATGTTCTGTATAACGCTTCTATCCCCTGCTGGGGTCATGAGTGGCAGCAGGAGCCAATGAGAGAGCACGGTCATTGGCTTGCTTCTAAAATAGCATACTGTACTAGGTAGAGGTGACTAGCTGCCGGGCTACCTAGCTGCCTTACAACTGCTGAAATTCACCATGTTCATAATGCATTTGTGCTGCCTGTATGCTGCACATGACCAAGGATGTAGTCAATCGGTCTCTTCCACTCTCCTTAAAAACACACAACCTGCCGTAGATTGCCTAAAGTCTGTATTTTTCTAACTCCTTCACTGGCAGTATTTTATTGGTCCACACACAATCGCAGCCCACACAGCAGAAATACAGTGTGTTTGTTTCTGTAGCCTGCATCACAAACCTCACGTCCTCAGCTGAAGGCGAAAGCAACCACATAACTTAACCTCTGCAAAATCACTATTACACATACAGAAAATGTTTTCACCTGTTCCTATTGCCAAATACCCATAGCAAATCCAATGACAGGTGTAGGCAGCGCCTGTGGATTGTGGGCAAAATAGTGATGGCATTGCCATTAGCGCAAAGTTGAAAAGAGGAGGAATAGGTAGTGGGCTGAATGAATAAAGTTGCATGAAGTGAATGTTCACCGTTGCGACGATCGAATTTGCTGCTGTCTGAAACTCACTTCAGAGAGAGAACAGAGGGCAGAAAACGAATACGGTATGTTAACTGCCCTTGGCATTCCTGGAAGAATAAACAGGGATGCACAACAGTGGATAGGAATAGTTGCAAAAACTAGAAAATGGATTGGATGGATGGATGGACAGCTGTTTCAAGTTGCTTATTTCTTATTCCTTGTGGCGTAATGTTAGAAAAGTTTGTATATCCTCTGTAATTGAGAATGAAATTGCAGGTGACAGGGCGGAATACTTTTTACTGCACAAATACGCTGCAAGCAAATAGTCTATCTGCCATGTAGATTACACAGGTGAATTCTTAATATCTACAAGTGAAAATGTAGGTACTTAAATTACATATCAATAAAGATTTCTAATGTAATAATATAAGATATCACTATATTGATTCATACAGTATATATTTATTTGGTTGTTAAAGAAGAGATAAGCAACAATAGCTCAAATAAAAAAATATGAATATTATTACAGTAAGCATATCCACGGTTCAGTATGAAGTGCATGTGGAGTCTGATGATGTATAGGCTACATCAAATACCATGGAAGGCTTGCTGCTGTATTTATTTTCTTGGCGCGTGTAGGACCCACAGGAGAACACCTGGTCACTTAGTTTTAAAGATGAATTATGTGTACACAGCCTCAAATGTGGCGCGCTATGCTTGGCCATGCACAATACACAACATGCACCTTCTTCACAGCAAGGTCTTCCTCCACTAGAGCACCCGTGGGTCTGGGCTAATGATGCCGAGTGGCTCGCTCTTTAAGGGCGGCTGACTTAATGTTTCTCGCCGACGTGTGCAGTTCATCATCAGTTTACTTCACCTCACTCTTTAATTGGCTGGGGATGTAGGCCTGCGTTACTTTACATGTGAGCCAGATAGCTCCATACTGATGAAGTCTGAGTGGCTTTACCAGAATTTGTAGTATCATGTAGCGTAGTTCTTACTGGGGACATAAGTCATATTTGAGAGTAAGCTCTTCAAGGAAATGTCTCCTTATTTTTCACTAGTTGTGTTAGTTTTAACCACCAAACAGACATATGCGTATATTGCTACATACCAGCACAGACGTACAGTATTACAGGACCTCAGGGTGTGTCTTTAGTGTCTTCTAAAGCAGTGTGTGGGTTGGTCGGACCCAAACGCACGATAACTTGGCAGGTTTGAACACTGATGTATTAGGCAAAGCAAAAACAGGGCACTACCAACGGGCACGAAAAGGACAATGGACCGGCAAGGGTGCGACCAAACAGACAGACTAAAATATACTAACATGGGACTGGTCATTGGGTAGGGGATAACGAGAGGCAGGTGTAACTAATGAACAATCAACACGGGGCAGGCAAGCACTGGACGAGACAGACCAACAGAATACAGGGCAACAGGCCAAAACACAGAAACACAACAAAAGACAGAGCAACAGCGACAGAGCTGGAAGTGCATAAGACTTGTCTTGGGTTCCGCTGCCCAGGCAGCAGCATGCCTGACTACATTAATAGCTGTCGTGTATCTTTAGTTGTCACCTCCAATCAGGCTCAGAATGCTGATGGCAAATCATGAGCATCCCCTCGCAATTTGACTACCTTGGTGTCTATTGATGGGCCAGATAGGCCTTCAGGGTGGGGAATGGCGAGGGCACTCCATAATGCTGTGTGAAGTCTGTAATCTCATTGAGGGGCTGTTATATCAGACAGGCATGCTGTCCTGGCAAGGCGTGCTTGCCCACAGTGCCAAATCGCGTCCCTGTAATGAGGATTGACGCGTATGCGTGCAGTTGTTACACTGACACTTCTCTAATTGTGTCTGGACAGTACATTACCACGTGTGTTGGCTAAATCACACCGCCGTCATGGCAGTAACTGCGGCCTTGTTTAAATATATGGTGTGGATAGGCTAATGCGCCGTGTCTGCAGTCAGCTGATGTTAAAGCCTATTCTCAGACAATTTGTCGTGATACTGTAGCTATGCACCAACATGAACCAGCAAATTCATTAATCTACAATTATCATCAAGAAACCAAGTACTGAGCAGGCATCGTGCTGCCAGTTTAATCAGAATTTGTATGCCAGCGTGGAACGAGCGATTGACTCAAAAAAGGCAGGCAATTCAAATCAGCACCCATTTAAGCCCACTGCATCAAAATATTAATTATGCTGCCAAGTCTCTCTCTCTCTCTCTCTCTCTCTCTCTCTCTCTCTTAAAGTATTTGCCTGTCACTGAGATTAAATGACAACACACTTGCCATAATGCTCCAAAGGAACAGTCCTGTCTTTTCTTTTGGAGTTTAGGCTCAGCCTCCAGTACTTTCAGTACCTTTTTTTTAAAGGAGCAAAATTAGTTTGACTCTTGCTTTAACGTACCTCAATCTGTCAATCCTCTCTATATCTCATGGTCTGCTTCCTCCCATCTGCCGGGAAAGTGCTATCAAGCCAGGATGCTTAAAGTGCCATTAGGTGTATTGGTCTTGTTTGTAAATCTATCATGTGATTTCCATAACGTGAGAGAGAGAGAGAGAGAGAGAGAGAGAGAGAGACTAGAGACCAGGTGGTTCTTTCTGTTTATATTAAAGAGGAGAGCAGGGGAGGCATTTCCCATGAGTCCCATTGCCTCTTCTCAAAGGTTTACAGTGTCTCAATTCTCCAATAAAAGTGTGTATGCATTGAAAATAATAGTAGAGAGATGCTAATGGTACAGAAGTTAAATCTGTAGATGAAGATAGGTTAGTATGGGGATGCATACTGTACAGTAGGTCAGTTGGTGGTCCCATCTGAAAACATAGTGGGCTTGATGCCCAGCCTGCAGTGCACATAAGCATGTTTGAGCATGATGTCTAACCACTGTACCTGCTCTTCACGTTTGATGAATTAAGCAGGCTGTATCAGAATAAGCTAATGAAGCAATTGCTGTCCCATCAATTCATGACATTTCTCGACCCGATGAGAACATTCTGATCATTCAAACTAAATGCCTTTATCGCAGATGGTCTTATGTTTCTTATGATGAGCTGTATCACAAAAGCATGCTCACACAGGCTATATTGTTTTATTATTATACATTTAGCAGAGACAGTTGTATATTGGTGCAATACATTTGCTAACAATATCACAGTAGTCACAGCAGCAGGTGGAACATACTGACTTAAAAATGTAATCAATTTAAATCCTATGGCCATGCCTCGTCAGTAAAGCTGATTTTCTTTTTAAAGGAGACTAGGCATGGCAGGACCCAGTATTCATTTTGCTTTATTGACCTGAGGAGTCGTAGAATAATGGAATATGACAGAAAAGTGAAAAAGCGAGAGAGGCCAATTCCGTTTCTGGCTAAACAGAAAAACCATGATACTGTAGCTTTTTCAAATCATGGAACAGAAATATAAACCTCACCTCTTTTAAAACACATGTAAGGTGTAGTTCTAGCTTTAAGCTAGAACTACACCAAGGCGTGGACTAGCGACTGGGCGTCTTCTAGCAACAGCCTACAGCAAACAGTTTACTTGTTTTTGGGCTGCTAAACAAAATAAATGTTCACTGTTATTAGGTTATTGTGTTTTTTATATTGATATTACTCTGCAAGAAAGCCTGAAAAGCCTTTACCTAGATTCTGATTGGTGGAAACGCTAGCGATTTTCTTCACCTCTCGCTGTCGATTCAAAATTTGAATCGCTAGAAAAAGTTGATAGAGCATCGGGTTTCGTTTGATAGGAGCGGTCGTTCCAGCGGCTACACCAAAGAGTCAACCAGCGACCTGTCTATTACTGTTGATAAGCAGTCGCTCCCACACGCACGAGCGAAAAACGATGCGGTGTAGTTCTAGCTTTAGTGTGCTTTCAAAGAGAGCACACTTTACCCCCAACCCCCGGTAAAAAAATATAGCTTTAACAAAAGTAAATGACATTTAACATTATAACTACAGACTTGGAATACTGATAATTAGAACATATGTATACATTTGCACAGTACTTAATAGTCATGAGAAATATTTTCTATGACTGTCAATATGTGCTTCATTCACATGCCTTCCAGCACTCTGGGGTTGGGACCTGTCTAGACGGGGTACTTTATCAATGTCACACACAAAGTCACACTCACATTCACCCTCATGCACTCAGACAAACACACAAAAGGATGCATCATCTTTTCAGCATGGGCAGCTCAGCTTATGATTTAATAATGTTGTCTGACTAACGCGGTCGCATGTGAGAGTTTAATGCATATGGGTCATTTCATGTCATTGGAACTATAGGCATCCACCAAACCATATCATAATTAACTGATTATTGTTTTCCCTTGAATAATACAATCTTCCTACTGTCCTCCAAAATGTTTTTGTTTAGAATGTATTTAGTACTAATAAAAGCTACTTTTAAAGTATGCATTTATTCAGTGAAATTTACATTTTGTACATCTACATCACAGGCATTATGTACAAATGTTTGTGTTCCTTCTAGAATCAAATGTATAAGCTGCAGATTTATTGTCAGGTAGACAAAGTGGAGATACAAGGAAGGGTGTTAAGGCATCACTGCCTCCAGTGGTCAGCATGCATATTGCAGGCCTTTAAGCAGTCAGGGAAAATATCCAGTCAATGAGCTCATAAAACAAGTTGAACACATACTGAAAGTTGAAAGTTTGTACATAATACATTTGGTACAAATGTGTACCATGAACAATTCAAATAAATTGGACATCTGCCCTTTGTCCTGGAACCATCTGCAGGGTGAGCTCAACCTTACAACTCTTACTGTATTGCTTTAAATGTCTCAAACATAGATTAATGGATCTGCATATGCGTTGAATGCACCATGCATGTACAATTTGCTCCGTGTAAAAACACCAAATGTACAGCACTGGTTCACAGCAGGGATTGAACATGTCTAATGAGTCTCACAGAAAAGCCCTTATGCTGGGAAGTTTGTAATTAATGAAACAAGCTTGACGTGATAATTATCTGTATTACCCCAAGCCTTAAAGCAAGCTGTAGCTAAGATATTACCTCTCCAGCAATCTCTTTTATTAAATGTGTACAGAAAATACATGCAGTACACTACTAATACAATACAGGGTACGGTATGCTGGTATGTCTTCCTAGAAATACCATGTCTCTTTACTATAAAGTCAAGATTTGAGTTGAAAGGAAAACACGCCTTTCTTGCTCTGCTCTCTAGTTGTAATATAGCTAATATAATTCTACCTTGTGCCTTGTGTCGATTTATGTTATCGTCTCATCAAAGACACTAAAAACATTGGTATTCCATCCTCCAAGAAAGTTCCATCTTGGAATGTCTGTGACATTCCCCACATCTGTTTCTCCACTTTTTGTTCTGTGCACCTCAGTTCCCTCACTTAATCCCCCTCCTCTAGACCACTCTATTCCCTCTTCCCCTCTCTCCGTCAGTGCTCCCAATCAAAAGTCGACTTACCTAGCCTTCCTCTGCGAGGTTTATCCGCAGTAAGGTTTATCCGCGGTGAAGTTTATCCGCGGTGGTAGCCATGCGCCTAGAATGATAAACAGCTAGCTAGAGCTCACGTTGTGCGCATGCTGCTTTGCTAAGTCTTTCCATTGCCAGGTAGCATTAGTACTAACAATACATAGGCCTATTGTGTTCATTACCCGGGGGATTGAAGCTTGGATGTATAACGGGGCAACGTAATCAGACTGAAATCTCAGAATCACTGTCGGTTATAATCGCCTTTAGTGTATTAAAGTGTTGTTCTATCGACAACTCCAACTTCAGTTTGATTTCAGTTGTTCTGGCCGATATGTTAAGGGGTTTAATTACACAAGATGCTGAAACCAGTAATAGGCCTATATCCAATCTAAATTCCTCTTTTCTAAGGGTGTATTAAAACAATTCACCACAGAGATCTAATGCTATAGAATATTTTGTGACTGTGATGGCAAAGTCATTGCATATGCATGGGTATTTGACATGCTACAGTATCTAAATGAAATGGTGCTTTTAGTGATGTCGTTGGGATCATCAATGTGAGGGATTAAGTATAGGCATTTAAAGTGGAGAAGAAGCTTGTTTTAGCCCAGCAGAAGAAGTTTTATGATTTGACTCGCGTTACATTTTGTGTTTGTGTGGATGTGCATGTTGGGAGGGGGCACGAACGCGCACACACACACATGCACGCATGAGCACACACACACACACGCACACACCTGCAAACAGGAGAAAGCACGGGCTTTGTTTACACCATCCAATCTCAGATGTGCTTTACACACTAGGGTTGGGCCGATAGATGATGTCACCATCCATCTCCGATGGCTGACAGACATCACAATCACGATGTTGAGCAGGCATCGAGATTTAAAGTGGTCAAAAAGTGGCAAAGCAGCGTTCAGACAGTTATAAATATCTACTGAAACACTCCATGAAAAACTCACTGAATTGCTGTGGTCAGCATAATCAGAAAGGATCACCTGTACTTCTCTTCCACTCTCTCTCAAACACACACACACGCGCGCGCTCGCCCGCAGTCTCATACATTACCGTATTGGAGGATGCAACACTCGTGCCCTGGATGTCAATTGATCTGTGTAATGTACATTATCACATATCTCTCTTAGCCTACATCTGGCAATGGTATCATTGTATTATGCTAACATAATGCTAACGAAACGACAAAATAGTTGCATGGCCGTGCTCAGCTTGTAGCCTGCCTACCGTGACACGGTTGTTTGTTCGCTAGCTGTTTTGCTAAGGCGCATGACGGCAATTCCCCATGTTCACATGCGCCATCGTCGTCGCTCTGTCCATCTTTTGGGTGAATTATGAGCACAATCCTGCACACCACTTCAGAAGTGGCTGTCCTCTTTCATTAGGTCGCCTATAAACTCTAAGTAGGCTATGCTGCCAGATAGGCGGCGGTGGTTTACCGATTACATTTGCCGACGCCATGAGATCACTATACTGAGAAAAAATAAATGGTAAATGGGTGCATTTTTATAGCACTTTTATCCAAAGCACTTTACAGTATTTTGCCTGACATTCACCCAGTCAAACACCAATGGTGATTGCTGCCATGCAAGGTGTGACCAACCACTGGGAGCAGATAGGCATCTTGCTCAAGGATGATTACAGGTAGGTTAACACTGGGGTTTGAACCCACAACCTTCTGGCTGGAAGCCCAACACCCAGACCATCCTGTCCCCATAAAGATGGAGGTCCAATACATGCATTAGTGTCTTTAAGAACAGGTTTTGCTAACAATACATTTGAGCTAGCTAGGAGTCGAACCTAGAGTCTTCTGATTGGTAGTCAGACACGTTATCCATTGCGCATCCATTGCGCAAATAATGAAACACCGGGTGAGTGTAGGATGTTGTTTGTAGTAATTCATTAATTACAACTTAAATTATATATTTAGTAATTTATTTGTTGTTTAAATTGTAATTGTTTTATGCAGAGGAGTCTAAAAAGTATCATGCCTGCAACCCCCCACTCCCCAACAATCGGAATCGGCATCGTCCATCACGATGTCTTACTGTAGACATCGTCCGATGCCAGTTTGGTAAACATTGCCCAACCCTATAGCACACACACCTGCTTTACATTTGTGGATGCTTAACACAGTAAGGAGATAACAACATGCTATTAATGCATTCATATCGCATGTCAGCTGGCTAGAATTAGTGTTGAGGTAATAATAGTTTTCTCCTGGTTTCAGCCCTGATTGTACCATTGGTAGTGTTTGCTTTTGAAATCACGCTGTAATGCTTGGGCTTATCTGCCCATATTGAGTAACATGTTTTCTATCTTACAGAACACTAATCACTGAATCTCTAAAGAACATATCAGAGGCAGCATGGAAATTGACATTGCAGTGAAATCTCATTGACTGTATACTGCATATTTTTACATGATACATTTATAGAAATGTATGAATGGAAGGATTGGCATTCACACTGTATCTAACCTATACTATACTGTGTACCTTATTTTCCTGCTTTGTTGGCTGAAAAATAAATAACAAGTTGCTATTTTGGCCAGGAAGTGGATGCCAATTGAGAACGCCATGATGGATTGATCTGCTCCTTCCCTCTTTAGAGTCAATCAATCATCGGTGCATCGGTTGCTGTTTTGAACAGGAATCTTTGCTAGTGGCCACGTATCTACTCCTTGAGCTGGAGAATGAGGCGCATTGGCTTTGTGATTACACCCCTTCCTCGATTGTCATGGAGACCATTCATCATCACATTCTGTACATTCAGTACTTTGCAGTGTGCTTGTGCACACGTTGCACAAGTCATTTACATAAACAGACAAAAATGCACATTATATTTAGAAGTAGGCATACTGTGCTAAAGGCGGCCACATGCTGCCCTTATCAACAAGACGCCATGCTATAACAGTGCTAACAATGTCATTGGCAGATGGTCCTCGTACGGTTCTAGACTGTGGACATGTGCTTGGCCATGGGCTAATGCTGTCCTCTCACTGACAGTACCTGATGAACCACCGCTAGGCTCGGAGCAGCTGAGAGCTAGCTTATGTCTGGTGAAGGGTAACGGGTTTGTGTGGTACAGTACTTTGGGTCTGGGACTGGTTGTGGTCAATACTGAACAGGGATAGGATCACACCAGTACCTTTGTCAGGACTGCAGACTAGACACAAAGGGCTTCATTGAAGAATAGATTTTAATCTCAAGGGACTTCCTGGTTAGATAAAGGTTAAGTGATAAAAGGACACTTTTCAGAGAAAACCCACTGTGAAAAAAGCAGAATTACAAAAGATTTTTGAGATTTTTTTAAATGTTTGATTACTGCGGTGTATGTGAAATACAAACAATTCTGCTGTAAAAGAAAGTGAGAAAGAAAAACACCTGCGTTCCAAGAGCAATTAACCTCTCTGTGTCTGGTTGACTACTAGATATCTGTGTAACTGCTTAATTAACTGCTGATTAATATCAGCCATATATGTTGAGATTATGTTGATTCTCACATAAAGCAACTGGGGCAGAATAATGACCTTTGTACACAGTTTTTATCTTGGAAACACACACAAACTAAGCAAATAAACCAAATGTATGCTAAATGTAATTTATAAGCATCAGGCCTAATTATTGGTAATCACAGACTAGACGGTTACTAGATGGCCTTTGCTTGATGACTGTTATGATATAAAGTGACTGATACTGTTAAGATAATGTAAGGCTGTGGTGTGGGACTGTTATGATATAAAGTGACTGATACTGTTAAGATAATGTAAGGCTGTGGTGTTGGACTGTTATGATATAAAGTGACTGATACTGTTAAGATAATGTAAAGCTGTGGTGTGGGATCAGCAGGAACCAGGCGCAGGTTTCATAAATGACCGCCGTTTAATGAAAAGACAAATACACTCACCACACAGCAACTGACAGGAAACAATAACCGACCAAGAACAAAAGACAAACCCCAACCTGTATACCCACACAGGTGCAAATGATAAACAATCTTTGTGAAACACCCGTGAGACAGGGAGCGCTGGGGAAGTGTACGTCTGGTAACCGAAGGAGGGAGCACGCAGGCCCCGGTAATGGTGGGGGGGGGACCGCCCATCAGCGGCACGGCCCAGACCGTTACAGATAATAACTTTTAATCTCATTAAGAAGGTTCTTTTTTTATCTGGGATGATAAATCTGTTCATGCTTTAAACTCAAACGAAGCAGAATACTTTTTTTATTTAAAATATGATTTGGTAATTATAATTTCCTTATACTATGAGAGGTGAATAAAATGAGCATGTTTTGTTACGGCTTACAATGTTTACAGGAATACTGTTTACAGAGGTTGGCCTATTTAAAGCTCCAGTCTGTATGCGTTGAACATCAGCACACTTCAGCACAATATACAGTATGTTGCAGCAATGTTTATCTGACCTTCTTCTGTGTGTTGAACAGGTGGCCTTAGGGGAGCCTCAATCATTGACTCTCTGGACACTCTGTATATTATGGGATTGATGGATGAGTACAATGATGCCAAGGAGTGGGTCAAGACCAGCCTGGATCTTAACTCGGTAAGACATCCTCTGTCTAGTGCAACTGGTCAATTGATAACATTTCTATAACGTTTCAACATAAACGTTATAGCTAGTATTCCACGACTAACTAATGGAATATACTTTGTCATGTATATTCAAAGTAATAACATACATTCATAAATATGCTGGAAAGATTATAGTCTAAACTTTCCAATACACTAGGCCATAACAACCTAGTCACCAGACCATACTCCCATTTGCCTTGTAATCCCAGCCTGCTGATTCATTTAAAGGTGGCCCTATTGTCACAGAGGCATCCATTGTGTCCAGACACTTTGACAGTTTGCCAACGCAAAAGACCTTCTAGAAGGAATCAAGCACTACCGGGGGCCAGGTGTGCTGTTTGCGGACACACTTTGTTACTGCGAGATGGGATTCTATTCCTCTGTGAGGTTTCCATGTTGCATAAAATGTGTTAAATAAAAGGCCAAAGAGATAAATGTGTAGGCATGAAAGGCATGTTTTAGAGTGATAGAGAAATTCAGGGAGAGGGATGGCAAATAGAGGCCACAGCCCCTTTATTGAGTGATTCTGTAATAATTGGCTGGCGGTTTGGGGTCTGACAATTGGTCCATAGTGGATATTCTGTTGGGAGTGGGGCAACTGGGACACACATTGTGTGTTTTGCTTTATAAAAGTCAGGCAGAAACAGACTTCTGGGTTGTACAGTTATGTAGCAGTGTGATGTCTCTGTAATTTGGCTTTCTATCATTTAAATTTCTGAATTTGACAATTCAAAGGTATTTACTTTAAACAGCCTTTCTTTTGCACTTAACAATTATTTAATTCCTGACCTTTTTTTCTGAATAACAGTGAATATATTACCTTGGCTTGCACTGAAATACAGTATTTTATGGTGTGGTAGTCTTTCCATGGCGGAGCCTCTGTTCAGCACCTAAACATAAAATAAATGTGTTCTTTGTCTGAGGTGTTCAGTATTGCTTATCTCATATGCAGTTGGCATTGGGGCATCTGGTAATGCATACAGTAGCACATGTTATTTCACACTCGTATTGAAGGCAATCTAACTTTGATTCTCGCTCATTTTTCCCCAGCACTGGTGCACACGCCCACACAGTTTCATATACACATATGTTCACAGAAAATAGAGAAACGCATGCTTCAATCACTCTCTCGTCCTGATATTATTGGCTTTGCTCTCTCTCCCTCCATCTACACCTGTCTGCCTCGCCCTTTCATTCCCAATAAACACACACACACACAATACATAGCTTATTCAGCTCCCTGCGGCCAATCTGTATCTCTGGCTGTGAATGTATTATAATTAGAGTTGGCGTTTGGGGGGTGGGGGCGGGGCTTACTTCTGTGAGATGATTTCCTGCAAGGCTAACGGGAGACAGCTAGAAAACTTTACCACTAACGTGCAGCCATCTCATCTGCACCCATGAAGGCAACCTCTGCAAATGTACGCTTTATGAGACACTCTGTCACAGGTGCGACATGGCTTCATCCCACAGCTTTCTGCCATCATTACACCTCCTAATCAGACATCTATAGAGAGGTAAATGCTGGCCCTCGTCTCTGGAGTAGTCTGTGTTCCATTTGAGGCCATTTAAGGTGACACTTATTTCATAGCAAAATAATCTTTCAATATAGATGAGACATCGTAGGCCTATATGACTGTTAGGCTGAATTGTGATGATATGGTTTTAATTTGTTGCTTGGTTTATGAACAGCTAGTGTCTGGCAAGTGACATTTCAGTCCTTGTGTCTGCTTGAAAATGGTACAATTTGATAAACAATGATATTGCATATCAAGTTTTTCCTAAACTGTCTGCTTCAGCTCCCTAAAGACATGTTTTTAACGTATTGTAGGTCCAAACGTTTAGCCAGTGGCCAAACAGTGGTCTGTTATGGGTCTAAGCCCACTTTGTTGTATCCACATAGTATAAACACCACTGAAAATCTATACACAATGGACCCTATTTTAACGATCTAAGGCACAAATTGCATTTAGGGCGTGTTCAAATCCACGTTTGCCATTTTAAACGGCAGAATAAACGGTCAGAGCGCCAGGCGCATGGTTCAAAGGGGTTGGGCTTACTCTTTTAATTGATAGTGCGCTGACTTTAGACCAGGTTTTTGCTGGTCAATCGTGTCCGCTGCCTCAAGATAACAATGTGCCAGCAATGCACTAGACTACACCTCATGTTTAGACCAACACACCCACAGGCGCTCAAATGGGCGCAAGTGCCTTTGCTATTTAAACAACCTGGGCTGGACTGGAAAATAACAACTGTGTTGGTCTGAAACTAGCAAAGACACTTGCGTTCCCTCTTTGCGCCGCACTGTGCGGGTTGGTGGGCCGGTGATTGGGCCCATTAAATTAAGATAATACAGTAACCAGATTACAAGTAACTTTAAAAATTGATTCTGTTTCAGTCATGTCCTAACTTTGGCTGTTTCACAGAGATTTCATAATTAGTTCAGTGGGGTTCCTTCAGACAACACAAGAAATATGAACTTTTACTGGGTTCTTTACTGTAACCACTGGATCAGAGGATCATATACTGTTCTACGTCTGTGAATAGAGTTTACATTACTACTAAGATGTTAACATGGTGGCTCAAACCTAATATTTCACATTATTCCCGTTTTGCATGTAGCCATGTTCTAATTAATGTTATAACAGCCACATGGCATAGCATAAGATAGAACTTATTACTATAATAGTCAAGAAACCATATTCAAGATTGTTCATCATACTACTTCTGACTTGTGTAAAATGTCTCTCAAAATTCTACAAACAATGGCGCATAATAACAAAGTGAAAACGGTTTGTTTGACATTTTAGCAAATGTATTAAAAATTAAAAAAATTAAAAAATCACATGTACATAAGTATTCACAGTGCCATGACACTCAAAATGGAGCTCAGGCACATCCTGTTTCCACATCCTGTTTCCATCCTGTGTCCACTGATGTTTCTACAACTTGATTGGAGTCTACCTGTAGGAAAATCAGTTGACTGGACATGACTATATAACATGACGTATATATAAGGTACCACAGTTGACAGTGCATGTCAGAGCACAAACCATGCCATGAAGTTCAAGGAATTGTCTGTAGACCTCCGAGACAGGATTGTATCGAGGCACAAATCTAGGGAAGACTACAGAAAGATTTCTGCAGCATTGAAGATCCCAATGAGCACAGTGGCCTCCATCATCTGTAAATGGAAGAAGTTTGGCACTACCAGGATTCTTCCTTGAGCTGGCCGCCCGTCCAAACTGAGCGATCGGGGAAGGAGGGCTTTAGCCAGGGAGATGACCAAGAACCTGATGGTTAATCTGACAGAGCTCCAGCATTGCTTTGTGGAGAGAGAACCTTACAGAAAACAACCATTTCTGCAGCACTCCACCAATCAGGCCTGTATGGTAGAGTGGCCAGACGGAAGCCACTCCTCAGTAAAAGGTACATGACAGCCCACCTGGAGTTTGCCAAACGGCACCTGAAGGACTCTCAGTCCATGAGAAAGAAAATTCTATGGTCTGATGAAACAAAGACTTAACTCTTTGGCATGAATGCCAAGCATCATGTCTGGAGGAAACCAGGCACTGCTTATCACCTGGTCAATACTATCTCTACAGTGAAGCATGGTGGTAGCAGCAGCATGCTGTGGGGATGTTTTTAAGCGGCAGGATCTGGGAGACTAGTCAGAATTGAGGGAAAGATGAATGCAGCAATGTACAGAGACATTCTTGATCAAAACCTGCTCCAGAGCGCTCTGGACCTCAGACTGTGGAGAAGGATCAGCGTCCAACAGGACAACGACCCTAAGCACACAGCCAAGATAACAAAGGAGTGGGTTTGGGACAACTCTGTGAAAGTCCTTGAGTGGCCCAGCCAGAGCCCCGAATTGAACCTGATTCAACATCTCTGGAGAGATCTGAAAATGGCTGTGCACAGACGCTCACCATCCAACCTGATGGAGCTTGAGAGGTCCTGCAAAGAAGAATGGGAGAAACTGCCCAAAAGTAGGTGTGCCAAGCTTGTAGCATCACACTCAAAAAGACTTGAGGCTGTAATTGCTGCCAAAAGTGCTTCAACAAAGTATTGACCAAAATATGTGAAAAATTATACATGTGATTGTTTTATTTTTACAATGTTTTAATATAGTTGCAAACATTTCAAACAAACTTGTTTTTAAGGGGTATTGTATGTTGAATTTTGAGGAAACATTTTTGTTTTGGATGCACTGTATTCTGAAAGAAATTATTGTCTGGCACATTTATTTCAGAATCTAATGAATATTGTATCTAATTTAGTTCATTTTCACACATTCATTCATTCTCAGTTATGAATTGGCATTTTAATGTTCTGTTTATTTTACAGCATGGTGTTGACATTGTGATTGAAGATAACATGTGTAACAGGGAGTAGATACAAAAACACACGTGCACGCACAAAAGAACATGCACATACACAAGATCCTGCATTCTTTAATTACAATCACAGTGTTAACAAAGCCAGCCATTCATGCTGCACAGTAGCTTGTTAGATTCAGCTGTACAGGCCTGTCATTTAGAGCCTGTCATTTGGGCTAACTCTATGGGAGTTAAACAAGGACACACATGGCTACAGTGGAGCTTACGGTTGGCCAGGCAGGTAGCTGATAGTAGCTTAGAAACCTCACTAAATATATATATTCAGTATTCAGTATCCAAATATATTACTGTATATTCTGTCAGATGTCTTGATACTTTAAAGTGAAATATGACATTTTTTGCCACTAGATGTCACTCTAGAGCAGTGGTCGGCAACCGGCAGATTGTGGGCCAAAACTGGCCTGCCAGCAATAACATCTTGCCCATGTGTCTAACTCTGTGTACTGTATAACGTAACATGCACAACTTAGCCTACATATAACGGAATAGCCTACCACAAACAATACAAACAGTGGCAACTCTCAGTTGAAGTGAAGGTAAGCCTGCTCCTCCAGTATTATGACAAGATGTAAAAAAACCTTCAACAATACGTGAAATACATTACGTATTGTTGAAGTATTGAAGTATGTATTTATTTATTATTTACAATAACATGAAAAGAAAGGTGGAAATAAAACACAGTTTGATAAGATAATTTCTTGACTCAAATAGGCTGTCAGTTTTATTTGATCTAATCTGTCCTTTAAAAATAGCCATAAAATGGTTAATAAAAAAATTGTCCAGAGGCAAAACATACTTGCCGGCAGAATCTCAACCTAAACAAACACACACACTGTATGCAGTAACATGCAGGTGTTCATGGCAGTTTCCACAGATCTTATTCAGTTTAACAGTGTTACACTATTTTGTCAACACTCTAGCATGATCAATCATCTGCTTTAGACTAGACTACAATATAGCATTCGAAAATAATTTGGTGGTGTAATTCTGGACAATATCTTATAGTAGTAACAAAGAGATACAGCCTAATGGCGCTAACTGGGAAGCCAAACTCAGTCGATATAGGACAGTGATTTTCCTGACTTTTGTGTGGTCATATTGAGTCCCCTGAGTCTCCTTTATGAATGACGCCAAAATATAAGACGAGTCGCTATATTTGGTTATTTTGCACTAATATCACATCTCACAAAAACAAAAAAAGTCTTGTCATAGCTACTGTAAAGTGGATATACTATAGCTTTGTGAGATTCTAAGCTTTGTGCACATATAAGATGCATCTCTACACAAAAATGTATTATTTTACACTATGCGTTCTGACGTATTACTGTGTCACCAATACCCAGCAGGTTAAATGGAGGAATCTAACACACACAACTAAAAACTACTAGTTCTAAGCTTCAATTTGAAAGAAATTCAGCTGCCACACAATGCTTTTGCTAGGCATTAGCATGGCTCTATGAGTAGTTTACCTGAGTAACAGCCGTACACGCTTTCAGCCTACTGTTAGCTTTGCACTGACTGGTGGGAACGACTACAGATAGCGATCACGTTTCAATAATGCGGTAAATCAAATGACTAGTTAGTTTGTGATTAAGTCTTGTGTTATTTTATGGCCATCCACATATGAATATGAATCGAGAATGAAGAATGTAGAAAGTAGTCACACATTTGTATCAGTAAATATGAAGTCACAGAGATAAATGCGTTAGTAGTTGAAAACTCCTACAAGAACAACACAACAGGTACACCTCAAGTTCTCCATTGCAGGTGCACAAATATTAATCTGCAAGTCACAAATTCAGAAATTCATACGCTGACATTTTTGCTACATATAAAGCAGTTAAAAATGGTGCAAAACACATTCACTGTCATGGCTTGATAGCCCTGCCATGCTTCCTGGGGTTTCCCTTCACTCCCTTGCTTGTCTTGTCATTACACAC
>JAODUE010025451.1:0-22740 GCA_027564755.1 Amblyopsis hoosieri
GCTGGTTGTTTTGTGTGTGGTTGTTTGTTTTGTTTCCCTGTGCTACAGGTGCAGTGGCTGAACAGCCACTACAATACTGGCAGCTAATGGGTGCGGAGCTGGAGAAGCAAGGCCAGCACGAGAAGAAGTGGATGCTTAAAAACACGAAGTCTCGTCATAACGCCGAATCCCCCGCGGCCATGGCCGTGTCCTCCACCAGGCTGACCGCGGTGGCCTTACTCTCCACTCTGCTTCACCTGAGGAGCTGCCCAGCCTCTCCATCTGTTGCCTTTATATGCCAGCAGCAATTGAGCTAAATTAGACTGTAATGCACAGGGGTTTAAGTTGTTATGTTTTGTCTTCAAAAAAAAAAAAAAAAGAAATGCACACACACAGTAAATGTGTGTGTGCATGGTGTATGTGCTTCTCCAGATGATGGAGGGGGGCAAAGGGGTGAGGTCTGCCTATCTAACTGAAGCCACATGTGACTGTTGCATGGTGGACCTGGCTGTGATTTCAGCTGTGATTTCAGCTGCTGCCGGTCAACCCCCTGGTCGGACCTGTGAAAACCGCTTTGGCACCTTGTCAGAGGGAATAAACAGGCGTTTCACATGAGTGGACCGGGCAGAGGGATTGCTCTATATGACAATCATCTGCCTTGGCTACGCCCCCCCACCCCCATCAGTGACTGGAATCTCACGTTGTGCTGTCCCAGGCCTGGCAACACCTATTCCACCCATTTGAATAGCAGCTAACGGTTAATATTAAGATAAAAATTAGGGATGGCACCAATACCGAGATCGGAAATCGGTTCGATACCGACTGAAATAGCTGGATCGGTATCGGTGACAATTGAACAGTTGTAACCGATCTGTAGCTGACCCAATTAAATTAATGTACACGCCTTGTCTACTGTCAAGCATCAACAATGTTTGACCTATTGTAACGCGATGGTGTGGGTGCAGGCGCAGAGCGAGGAGTCTAGGCAAGGCTGGTTCAGAAGTGACAGGAGGAGTGTTCGTCATGTTTTTCTGACGTAACGTAAAAAAGGCAGACACTCGTGTTGTAAGCAGCAACACATACTCCATACACAAACGACCGGACACAGACGAGAGGCGGGCACTCTGCCCTGCAGTCCCATATGCTACACCTACCCAGGCCACGCTATCAGCAGCAGGCTTCTAACGTGCATCTTAGGTCCTAAAATAGAGATTGGCTGTCATTTACTTGGCAACTTAACTTAAACCAAACGACTCAATATGCATACATCAATCACAAAATTGTAATATTTTCTTATATTCGTATATAGCCCACGTTACATTGTGTTTTACGGAGTTAAGAAAAGCAATGTTCAAGCCTCGTGGTTCCTTACACAAAACATGATTCCCAGTATCTTCCTCAGGCACAGTGAGGAATACAGCTTAATTTAACACTGGAATCTGATCTTTTTTCGGTATCAGCCAATACCCAGGTATCAGTATCGGGCCTGAAAAAATTGGATCATGCCTAATTAAAATAATAGAACGAAACACTCAGTGCTCTGAGAACCTTCACACTTTAAATAATGTTCCCAAGAACACACAGTGTAGATAGGATCTGTTGCAGAACCCCATCCTGTATTGCTATCTGATTTGACAGTTACAATATTAGAAAGGTCTGCTTGGCAACAGATGAACGGCAAGATGTTGTGTGATACATGCAGATTTAGAAAATAATATAAAGATTCTTATAAAAGACAGCCTCATTTTATTTAATGTTCATCATCTATTATTTCCTTAACACTAGCCTGCCAGCTACAGGGGTGTTACTGAGACAAAGTAAACAGTTTTGGACCCTAACATCAATGGGTCCACTCTGATATTGAGGTTTTTCTTTAAACACAATATCTATTTTCAATGGATGCCTATGATTTCCTTGTGAAACTCAAGTCAAAGAAAAAATATATACAGTGCAGGCAGCAAACCACAGCCTTGCTGGTCAGGGTAGGAAGATATGATAAAATCCCCCACAAATAGTCCAGATGTATGCTTACCCTTACAAAATATGAGGTTTTATATAGAACTTAAGCTCTTTTTCAAAAATAAATTATTTTCATTGCTTATGTAGTATGAAATTGTCTAGAAAAACACTGACACACTGTAGACACGTCTGGAACATTTTCAAATAAATAAATAAATAAATGAATACTGCGATACTGAACTTGTGTTAAAGCCTTAACTATAAAGATTCCTTATAGTTCACTATAAACCCACACATTGCTGTGCAGAACAGAATACCCCATAGGTCACTCAACATCATGTAGTATTTGTTTGTATTTCCATTAGCTGCCAGAGTTTCTCAAACACATACTTCTAATGCATCTAAAAACCTAATATACTGTAAGTCTCGGCTGTTTGTTGTATATTTCAAATTTGAATTAAATATGTATGTTAAATATATTTTAAATGAATGCTATAAGTTAATAATTAGACAAAAGTTAAATATTATATTAGGAAAGGAAATAATTGTGTTTTAATGGAAATTAAGTATACTGGCTGATATTTGTGTGCATTTTAAAATGAAACAAATAATATGGTGTAAATCTGCTAGTGTGTGTGTGTGTATGTGTGTCTCTGTGACTCACCATTAACAAAAACATAGATGCTAACAGCTGTGGTTCCATCAATGAGCGCCTTGACATCCTTGTAGTAGCAGCGGTAGTAGCCCGTGTCCTTCGCCCGCGCCCTGTCCAGCACCAGGATCTTGCAGTATGGTTTTCCCGGCACCCCCTGGCACTCCTTCACCAGGGCAACCCTCGCCCCGGGGGCATTGGTGGGCTGGAGACTGGCCTGGCGATCCGTCACCTCCAGGCCCTCCAGACTACCGTCTGGCCAGGCCCACGCCAGTGTGCTCTGTCCCCTGCAGAAGTTCCAGGTCAGAGGTCATGGTGGAGAGTGAGCGAGAGGACAGAGAGAGAGAGAAACGAGTCATCAAATAAATGCAGTTCACCGTGAGGTATATTATATATCGATGGCATTATGAAAGATTGAGTGGTATCATTATAGCTGTCTGGGATGAAAGCGGTGCCATTACCACGTCTCCACAGACTGCAAATGTCCACATTTGCAGACAGTGCCAACCTTTAATGACCAAAAATGATTCTCCTCCAAAATAACGAAAAGGACAATGAATACATTATTTTGGTTATTTTACTACCATCTGTACAATGGATATCGTTCCACATTGTAATGTTAAAATCTTTCAAATGATTTCCTCTCTACCAAGATTTTCTGGAGATCTGGATGTGAGTGATTTACATGCATTAATGTTGGGGAATATCCAAAAGAAATCACCAGCCATCCAAAGAAATTATCTTTGCTACTATGGAAAATAATGCATAAGAGTGCGTGAGAGATAAGAGAGTGAGGTTTTAGCAAAGATATTACTCTAAATAAATTACATACCTTACACCCCTTAAGATACAGTGGGGTCCATTACCAAGAACTGTTTCAACATTCATCAAAACAAACACAGAATCTCTTTAATCATAATTGTAATACAGTATCGGAGCACAAGTAAAGTTATTTTCAATTTGAGAAAATACTATATAAGGAACTTGGAACTGAAAGGAATATTTTTTTTATGTATTTATTAGTATTAAAGATCAAATTAACCACCAGACTCAGTTTGGACTGCACTATATACTGTATTTTAGTGTTCTAACAGAACCATTGTTTGCACGGCGGTGCTATATTGATGGGTATCATAGAAAGGTTCCCCATTGCGATGAAAATAATGCCATTGTGCCATTGAAGATAAAGTTGTTTGGCTACTTTGTGGCTTTTTCTACAGCAGTCACTAAATAGCTACTGCCTTGTTAATAATGCATGCTATGAATCTTGTAAACACTGGCTAGACTTTGCTTTGCTTTATTGCCATTATTTTGTTTCTGTTATGACAAGAACAAAACAAAAAGTAAATGCAGGCACACACACACACACACAAAAAATCACTCACTGTAATGTGCTCACCTGCATGTAATGGTCAGTGTTGTGTGGACTGGAATCTCTAGGTCGTCTTTCGGGCTGTCGAGAGTAGGCGGAGTCATAGAAAAGCCAATCACCACACCTGTGGTAATGAACAGATCCACAGCGTAAGACCTACGACTGAAGGACTTAAAAGGCATTGAGGTTTTGTACAGCACCGCTCTAGACTGCCACATCCACAAAGCAAACAACAAGGAATGTTGGATCTGACATGGCAGCATCTCAGATGGCATGTTCCCATTAGATTTACAAGGTGTAATGCAATCTGCCGGAACAGTGCCAGCTCCATGACGACTGAGAAACACAGGAAGGGAAATCATAAGCCGTTGATTTGTTTCCTGTCCTGTCTGAAATGGCCACGGAGGCCATTGGCCCCTAATTCATTCCCAACACATTCACAATATTGACATGTGTTTGGTTAATGTGGCCAATCTAGCATGTCATTACTGTCCAAAAGTGCCCTTGGGCTACCATTAGCTCCCAGTCACTTTCCACACCTACAGTCTATCATATAAAAGTGTCACAGTGACTTATACGCCACCTGGAAATCATTAGGGGTGAAAACACAAGCAGCAAGAACCAACGGAGGCAGCCCAGACCGACGGTGTTGCAAGCTGCAGAGGCCTCGGTTAAATTTGCAAGAGCAAATGATGACCATTTCTCAAGCCTGTCGCATTGTTTACAGTAAGATTACCGAGGCTGTGCGTGTGCTGCATTAAACAAACGTTAGGTTGCTTATTCCAAATGGAGGGAAGAGAGAGTTTAAGTTATACAAGGACAAATAGCAAAGCAATTTCACACGTACGAGGTTAAACATGACACTCACAAAAACATTGTGTCACACAAAATAAACACACACATTTTGCTCATTTACAACAAAGCCTTCAGTCACCATCACTGGCAGGGATTTATCAGGCATGACCTGCTGTCAATCAAACATAACAATTACACAAACTACGCTACTCCAACACATCATCTTGGCCCAGGGAGAAGAAAGCTGTTTAATATGATATACGGTACAAAATATTGTATTTACAAACCCCAATCCCAAAAAAGATGGAAACATTTTCAGAATTTCAGAAAGATTTTAATGCAAACCACAAAGTCTTTCTTTCTTTGTGTTGGTCTTTATTGTTGATTAAAGTACATTAAAACAACACACACACACACACACACACATTAAA
Source organism: Amblyopsis hoosieri (assembly GCA_027564755.1). Classification (NCBI taxonomy): domain Eukaryota; kingdom Metazoa; phylum Chordata; class Actinopteri; order Percopsiformes; family Amblyopsidae; genus Amblyopsis; species Amblyopsis hoosieri. The sequence continues at coordinate 5,189 of JAODUE010025451.1, forward strand.
TAACTCATAAGGTCTGAAACAGTGGTTATGAGTAATCCACTTCCTTCTTAAAAAATCTTCAACTCCCCCAAGAGAGTCTACTATACTATATCGTCTTGACTGATATGTGAACCTGTTACCATCACCTCTGTCATTCCCACAAGACCACACGTCACAACACCCTCGTGTAATCGTGTGAGAGTTAGCATGGGTTCTCCTGCTAAAATGGCCACCTCACAACCACAGTCTGCATGGTGTGTTGTCTGAAACAATGGGTGAGGCTCTGGAGGGACCTCTTATTGTCTGTCCCTGCCCAGAGACATGTGGTGTTGCCCGGCCCTACTAAGATAAGCAAGGAGTGAGGGATAGATGTTAAGTGAAGCCAACAGAACTGTGATCTCAGCTTTGGACAACAAAGAAGTGAGAATTGGAAATTCCCATCAGAACAGCTCACACTGCACTGTGTCAAGTGCAGACTCTGGCCCCATACACATGCATCACAAAACTAGTTTCAACAGGAATGTATTTCAATTAGAAAAATGTGAGCATATGTGTTGCCAGATGACAAGCAACCCTGCAATCCTTTGTGTAAAAATGTCAGGTCGGTTGACCTGAAATGATCATACCCCCAGAGACATACTCCTAGAAGGTATGTTTATCATGTTGTAACCCTGTTCAAGGACACTCTCAAAGAGTTATTGACACCATTCAAAACATGCAATACAAGGACATTCCAACACTGACCTATACTGGTATCTTTTAGAGTTTGATATACAAAGCTCCCCTTTCACCTCTCCAATCACTTTAGAATTAGAATTATTCAGTCCTTCAGACATTCAGACTGTCCATTGCGAAAACAATATGTTTTACACAGTTAAACAATTCCACCAGGTGCTTCAAATAACAAATCACTGGACCAAGAACTTCTTTTATAACGAGAGAAACAATGACTATGTGAATGTCTACACAAAATTGCATTGTGAAGCAAAGCGTAGTGCTACGGCTTTGTTGGCACGAGCGGTGTTCACCACTTTGTTTATGTTACGATTTACGGAGCCTGGGCTGTGTAGTATTGGCTCATTGTTTTCAACACGATCAGAGAGCGGTAAGCTATATGCGAGGAGCTATTTGTTGAATTTGACAAAAAGTGTATTAGCTTACATTTATCTTACAATAGCTGACTATACCTTTAATAGACATTACAGTATAGCCTATAGTCTACATTAGACGAGAAATTAGTGGATGAATGAGGACAAGATATCGTATGCGCCATGGGTCTTGCAAAGAGGAATGGAATGTTCTGCCCACAGAGGTGTAGAGTGAGTTCTGAGATATGCTCATCTAAGTGATGAATGATTGCCTGAACATCGCTGGAGGGATGGGAGCACTTCTGCTCATACTCACACATGTCCATGACAGATTGCATGGAATTCTATTGAAACACCATGCATGATTAGATTTTGCAGATAGGCGGGGCAGAGAGCTACAGGACTGAGGGAATCTGTTAAGAACATGCATTTAAATTGGCATTACGCAGTAATAGTGTCACTTCTATATAAGCGCATAAGGCTCACACACACTGTGTGTGAATAAATCAGAAGCAGTTCGCTTAACGGACCACTCCAACTGCCTCGGTTTAGTGACAAATAGGTTACTGTATTCTGCGCTGAATCCCCCAGCCATAGACCATTCCAGAGGGAGGTTAATGTACAAGTGATTCACTCATTTTCAACTTGAAACCCGTGTCACTTCTCAATCTCTGTTCGTCTCATTCTCTGCTATGGGAGATGCCAAAAAACTGAAGCAGAGAGTGTGCGTGTGCATGGGCCAATACCACTGCGTTTGGAAACTGGAGATTGATGAGAGGTGGAAAGGTATTCTGCAATTTATATGAGCTGATTTATAGCACAGGTTTTGCTGTAACCACTGTGAGACGCATCAGATGCGTATATATCTCCCCTCATTCCCCAACACTAATAGAGGTGGTGGGTGCCAGATGTCAACCATGATAATTATCTTATGGACGTATACTGCATGTTTCTATATTGCAATGGGTTTGTACTGGGAGTAGCCACATAGGGAGGGAAACAATGTAACACATTAGTAATTGTTTGCACTGCTTAATGTAAATCAAAGCACACATCCCTCACAACGCACCGTGAAACAAAATATACTTATAAAATAGTTCTGACAAATCAGGTGTCATTTAAGTGTTTTAAACCTTTCTTTAAAGCACATTTAATTTGATATTAGAAAACCTATATAAACTCCACACAGCATCCACACACACAATATGAAAACAGTCAATTCGGCCAGTACACAACCTCTGCTCAATCATTTTGTGCACATAACTGCAACTTCGAACAGCAATGAATTGTATTGCAACAAAACAGACAATCTCTGAGGACACTACAAGTTCAATTTTACGACCTTCAGTTCCTCATGAAGGTGTATCTGTATAAGAGTATATTTTTGACCACTGACTAGGACAGCCATGTTTCAACAATCTTTCTTAACACAGCAAGAAGATGAACATGAAATTGGCTAAAAGCAAAAGTTGATTTGTTTCTATAGAGCTATCCTTAGGTAACCTGATTCTCATGGCAAAATTAAACTGAAGCTCTCTTCAGTTTGAGTCTGGAAAGCATCGGAATCGGAATTTTGAATGTGTCCGAGTAGCAACTGAACTTTCCAAGCAGCGTCGTGTTTCTAGCTATACGGGTGTGCCGACCATGGTGCCGACAGCGAAAACGGCCAGATGGTTCATCCAATCAACTGCCAAGTATTTTTTGAAAGTACCTGCCATTCACAAACAGTTTCAATGAACGGCTCCCCAGATGGACTTGTTACAACAATTACTCTGGCATGTCAGGTTAACACTTAGGTGGAAAAGTTCAGAAAAACTGAAAAACAGTGAGGATTGGTCTTTATTGAATATTTCTTTCGCTTTCCGGCTGGTGGCTAACACTTGTTGTTGATACTGTATACAATTGAAATATTTAAATATCAGTGACTCCCTTATCGTCATTAACTTGTAATTTCTAAGAACCACTGAGACCACAGTGGAATGTTCTATGCTGCCACTACGACTTCTATACTACAACTACTGTTCTACCTTTTAACATTTAAAAATGGCACCTCAAACTTTTCACCTTCTGGTCACGGAAATAATTCATCCGACTCTAACCATCCCCTTAAAAGAAAAACTTTGGCAGTTACATGGTTTCTTTGCAGCCAGACACGCAGCCCACCGAGCATATCCCTGTATGACACTATGAATTGCTCTGGAGAAATGTGATTTCTTTATTGTTGTGAAAACCTTTTCTCACAACGGGTGCACTGTGTGTGTACCCTACCGCCGCCCCCGGTTGGCTTAGTCAAGCAAACACAAAGCTTTTAGCTCCCTAAAACAACGTTCAAGGCTGATGTTTAGACAGCAATAAAAGATGGGATTTGATAAGTGGAGGCAATGTGCTATGGGTTGTACGGGCTAATTAAGATCACTGGGGAGATGAGGTGGTTAAAAGGCCATGTTAACCTTTCTCAGGCATGTAAGCCCTTTGACATGGCTACATATAGAAACATGGCCACAAGACATGCTGAAGACATATTGCTTCACACAGCTTGGCTTTCTGCTTGTTCTCCGCTAAATGCCTGTGTCATGATGGAAGGGCCAGATGTATATGTGAGCCGAGTGCCAGAATTATTTCCAGGGATGCATGTGTCTGTTAACACAACATGTGCATTATGCCACACTTGGATGTCTCAGCTATCCATACATGGCTGACAGGACAGAACAATACGCTCAACCTGCAGTTTAAATGTGTAAACAGTACAGCATGCCTCTGTGATCTCCCCCCCAACAATTGAAGAACACATTTACGCATTTCTTATTGTTTACAATGCTTTAAAAGATGGTTTTGAAAAATGTAAATGTCAATGAATATGTGAATTATGAATGAACTATTAGCAAGTTCAAAGCATTGTTAAAACGACCGATGTCATGACAGAATCCTAACATTAGAAGCAGCTGGTTATATTAATATGCACAATGTTTTAATCTGACAGATCGCTCCTATCAAGTCCACTGGGACGCATGCCTGCCCAAACCCCACTCAACACAGGGGTCCCACAAGGATCTGAACCAACACAACCAACTCAAGTTCTCCCACGTAACCCCAATCTTCCGAGAACTTCATTGGCTCCCCATTGCAGCCCGCATCCGATTCAAGACACTGGTACCGGTCTACAAGGCAGTAAAGATAACTGCCCCAAGCTACCTCCAAGCAATGGTCCGGTTCCAGGTCCCAACAAGAACACTTTGTTCTACTACCTTGGCTGGTTGGCTGGCACTGCCATCGCTACGAAGTCTCAAGACTCACTCATCGAAGTCTCAAATGGTGGATGGTTGCTTCCAGCAACAGTCAGGACAGGTAAGGTTTCATTACCCATCAATTCACCTCGATACCTCGACCAGCAACCTCCACCTCCTAGCACTCAAGCCTTTTCAAGTGTTGTTATAAAACCTCCCCCCTTCTAACTACTATAAAAAAAAAAGCTAAAATCTTATTTAGTAAGAACTTTATTGTTTAGGCCATTAGGAAATTTGTTTGATGATTAAATTATATATTGAAATGGTGGTAGTCATGATGACTAGATGCTGTAACTGTTCTGATTTATTACCGGTTGCTTACAATTGCTGGTGTTTGACCTGTCCAACTATCTGACAAATGTACTACATATAAGTCGCTCTGGATAAAAGCGTCTGCCAAAAGCCGTAAATGTAAATGCTGTAGCAGCACTTGAGGTGTACTATGGAATTACCTGGAGAAATCTCCCAGGTCACTGTAAGATAAATAAATACTAATATATGTGTGTGTGTGTGTGTGTGTGTGTGTGTGTGTGTGTGTCAAAAATGTTTTCACTGATCTGGCTTTGTTGTTAATTACATTCGTCAGTCAGGGAATATCGAACAGTGGGCTTTGCGGTCTATACAGACCCCCCACTGACAATAGATAAGTCATACATGGCACGGCAGCAAAGGAAACCTAGGCAGTCTGAACCAGTTAGAAATGCAAAGTCTCTGTTTGACAGCCAGAAAGATGTAAGGCGCTGAAACATCAAAGGTGCATAGTGAGAGAGATGACTTTCTTCCCATTTGGCAACAAAAAAGAAACATTAAAAGTGTCTGTGAGAAGGCAAAGTTCTGTTTTTCATTGCCAGTGAATTTCCTGTTTTTTCCACCATATTCATTGCCTCTCGCACTTCCCTTTTTCATGGACAGTGAGGGAGATGTTAGCATTTGTGCTTCCTTGCTCATCTAGAGTTTTGTCTCTCTAGGTCACATGGCAGGAACAGGAAATAGGATTGTTAGGTCAACAACCAGTCTCTGGTTGTCTCAATTTAGCCAAAATGATAATGAGTGGAATTGTTTCAAAACGTTTTTTTTTGTTTTGTTTTTCACATGATAAAACCAAAATTAATGTGTTTCCATTTATTTTCCAGGAAGCTTGGGGCTCTGTTAGTGGAATATCATTTGACATTGGGATTAGCACATTATGTTTAAACGTACATTAAACTGTACCAGGAGGCACTGCCTTCCCCGTCTACACAGATTAGCCATCTGGGATAATAACAGCAATAGATGTACACCTTATTTTAATAGAATTCTAAATAAATCAAGGAACATTGGGGCTGAACTTTACTTCATCCGAGATCATTTGCAGCTAATGTATGAGACACAGTAAATTACCCTTTAGCCTCTGGCTGCAGTACGAAGGCGAACAAAACGACCGCGTATTATTTTCGGCGCACTGAGAAAGGCCCTGGGCGTCCGGCTATAAGCGGGCAACCTGCCAGAGGGCCTGCCGGGGCACGGAGCAGACCCGCTCTCTGGGACGCAGAACCTGCTAGGCCTGGCCTTCAGTCTCTCTCATTCACTGCCTCGTTGTAGCCAATCACTCGCCCTCGCTTCATCTTTCTCTCCCTTTGTCTCTCTCTGCTCGCACACACACACACACATGCACACACACACGCACACGCCCCTGATCTCTGAAATAAATAAAGTCTGCTTCCGCGGCCATCGCAACACAAGGCCGCAGGCCGAGCCAGGAGACAGACTGACTGGCAGAAGAGCTTTGATTTCATTGTTATGAAGGGAGCGGGGTGACATCTACCACATCCCTGTCCTCTGCCACGTTGTTGGGAGCGAGGCCTTTCCAACATCCTGCCAGAGGAGTGGTTCTGCAGAGTGAGGATGCGATGGTAGGCCATCTGGCCTTGTTTCCTCTGTTTAAAACCCCCGACGCTGACTAAAACCTTCCTGTACCTGCCTCACAAGCACACAGGACACCTCCGACCCTTCCTCTGTGGCCATTCATTCTCGCGTGTCATCGTTTTTAATCACTGAGCTACAGCGTGATTTCCTATGGCTAGAACCTGCCCCCCTATCTGGTAGATTCTCTGTCACGTTGCCCGTTGATAGCAGCAGCATGTAGCACAGGCTAATGCAGCAGCGTAGGTCCGATGTGTGGTGCGGTCCAGCCTGAACCGCCGACACATGCTGTGAGCAGCCAGAGGCCGACCGGTAATTATACCCTTTGCTATGTTGTCTGTATGTTGCTTGTTGCCTGGCCGCAAACACACTTCTACTACTGTAGGGATTAGGGTGGGTTGGGATATTGAAGTGTGATCAATGCCTGAGACTGTCAGGGGGACACGATTTCCTTACACTCTTTCCAATGACCTTCCAGTGACCTCCAGTGACAGCACAAGAAGGATTACTGTCCAAAGCCATACAAGCATGGCCAATCACAACTTCACAGCTACCTCAGAATAGACAATGGATCTCATTAAGGTCACATGACACTGTATCTGGAATTAGTGATTATATTTTGACTGTTACAAAAATGTTATTTTGATAAGGCATTCCTCCTTACCATACCCTACCGCCTACAGTGTTCAGATCTTCTCTACTCCTCCCACAACAGTGTTCATTGGCTCAGATCTTCTCTACTCCTCCCACAACAGTGCTCATTGGCTCAGATCTTCTCTACTCCTCCCACAACAGTGCTCATTGGCTCAGATCTTCTCTACTCCAACCACAGTGCTCATTGTCTCAGATACTCTCTACTCCAACAGACACATGCATAGCTGTGTTTCAAAACAAAGCTGGTGGTCACCTTTATATTCAACATGATGCTTGTTTCTAAGCAACACACAATCAGTTGTCTAACTGCCACCATGTTGCTACCTTTAAAATTAATGTGAAGCATTAATATGGCACAGATGCCTCAACACAGTTTTCTTCAGTATTTGCCAGGTTTGTTATTAAGAAAAAGCTATTGCAGCTGCTGATTCTCATGCAATTAGTGTTAAATGGGCCGACAGAGAAAACTGGCGAAATTTTCATCAAGTTGCATGCGTCTATAAATTGGCCAATGTGCAATATCATTGTTTCTTTAACACAATAGTTTGCAGAGAAAATGTTATTCCAGTCCAATAGGATCTGCTAACTCCACATGTTTATCTTGATCATAAATGGACCTTACCATTTAGGCTGTTACATTGTGCACATACATTGACAAACAGTTATTATATTATTAAGATATAGAAGTAACAGTACATGAAAATGCTGACCATTTTCCTCTGTGACAAGTGCAGGCTTCACTAGAATAAACCACTTTTCATATATTGAATACTGACATAAAATGGGGGCAATAACTTAAAGTACAATACATTTCATTGTGGTTCAAAATGATGGGCCAATTTCAAAGCAGTATATTTCACAATGGCAAAATGTTACAATTACACTAAAATGTAAAAGCGGTTTAAAAAGTCACAAAGTTCAATGAACTCTATACCCCTCTCTTAGTGTCAAGAGTTTCCTTCATTGGCGGTTTGTGGTTGCAAAGATATACTGATTTCAAATTGGATCCATCATTTTGAAACATTGGTGAGTATTGTTCCCCAAAATAAGACTGTGAAAGGTGCCTTTGTGAATATATGGCAAATTCCTTTCTTGTTGTCATACAAATATCTAAATAGGGAAGGGATTAGAAAGAACTAGAAACTCTTAAGTCGCCATATCTTCCATTCCCTTACAGAAGGCCGTGCGTCACACGAGAAAGTGTAATATTTCACATGGACGACCAGGCAGCTAGGATATTGCAGTCCATAATGAGATGTACCTTTTGTCCGAGAGGTGAAGGAAAGGAGAGATGATATAGCATGTTCTGCCAATAACTAGCCACAGGAAACGGAGAGGGGTCGGACAAATAGGAAAAATATACACAGGTGGTTTTCATTAACTATTAACACTGACAGCACATTTCTGGCCTTTGCTGTGAATTCCTGGTGCTGAAAGGGCTTATCTCTGCACCTCACTCATTTTCAGAGGTGGTGATTTTATAAAAATGAGCACCAAGCAATGAGAATGTGTATAACAAAAGCTCTGACCTTGTGATCCAGTGCCTGTAATGAGTGAGGCACCCTTCTTCCTATTTATTTAGACGTTTTTAGGGAGAGATATTCCAACATACAATTGCAGCATTCCACTCTCCTCCCTGCAGCTCCCTAGCTGATACAAGGACCATTCTCCAAGGGGTGCTGGGGTTGAATCCTGAGATCCGCACTGAGAACAGGGGCCTGTTGCTGGCTAAAACAACTCAAACTCAATAGCCAATGACTGGAATAACAGTTGAGAGTCAGATTTCGAGAATGATCTGATCTAGCAGAGGTATGCGTACAGAAAACACTTAGTAAAAGCAATATCAACACTATATCCAAGACTCCGATAAAGCCTGAGTTGATTCACATATTCTACTGTCTGTAGAGATGCATTGAAGTACATACTGTAGACTTTCTGAAGTGTTTTGGGATAATACAGATCTGGAAGGTCAGTTTATAACATGCTCAATTGTGTAGGAAGTCTTATTTCTTTTCAATAGCCAGAGGCAGTGAGGTTGCAATAGAGTCAATGGCTTTAGGAATTCTGAAGCGGTTATAAATGTTGTGTAACTAATGGCTCAAACCCAGAGTCAGGGGTGACAGGAAAATGGCAGTGAAATGACTTAGGATTCTTTGAAGCCCCATAAATGTGGCTGATGCGCAAATTATATCCTTCCACAGAAACATTATTGTGGCCACTAAATGTCAGGGCTATGAGTGGTATACCAAATCATGCCTGAGTCAAGGTGACAATCTTCATCCAACTATCCAAGCCTAATGGCTGGCATAAAGCTCTGTAATCAGATTAGAGAAAGTATTTTGAAAACACCTTTCGAAATCCAAATGTGTGAGGGTCATTGCCTTTCAAAATTACAATATTGTTTAGCTGTTATAGTGCCACCATGATGTAGATATATATGACAATCATTGTGCAACATCTTTGGGGACGTCGCATACATGTGACTCATACGTGTCACCAATGGTTTACAATTAGCTGCTGTAGCAACATATTGTGACTGAGGCTTCGAAACGTACTGTAGGTGGTATACAGCAGTAACTCATTTAAACCAATATCTAACCATTTTAATTAGACATAGACAATACATGGGTATGGAAGCCACAATATGTTTACTATTAAAATATTAACATGAATAATGTTCTCTAGGTTATTTTTTTGTGTGTTGTGCCAGGGACCCAGCTTTACTCAACTGTGCCCCCTCTGGCCCTATACAGTTTTACACAACACTACAGTAACTGTGTTGCACGAAAAAATAACGTAAACAGAATTTATCTCCCTATATTTGACACAACTTCTTTTGGAGTTAAACCAGAGTTATAATAACGATTTGGTTTCAGTTTGAAGCGTGTTGCTGGAACATACCTACTCTTGTTAATGGTGTGACTAAGTAATAAATTAACTCAACTATCAAAGTAATTAATATTTAAACTAAAAGTAACATTAACATTAAATACTAATTTGTGTTGCCATTATCCCCTTAAAACAGGGCAATTGTTTTTTTAAATTGGAATAACCGCTGACACGATGAGGTAGGAGGAATCCATTCTTGATTTATGACTTGGATGAACATATGGAATCCCTCACTACAATATTCACAGTTTTTTTTATTAACAGCTGTTGTGCATGCCATTGGGCAAGCATTCAGACAGCATACAGCCCAATTAAAAAAAATGAAATGTTATTCAATATGTCATAATGTCAATTTAAGTAAATTTCAAAGCACACCAATGCATTCTGATAAATACAAAAGCTTTACATTGGAGGAATTTCAATATTGTGTTCCCCAATTGTTTCCAGAGGTCAAACTCTTTTCAACATACATGTTCACTGTCCTCCCCTCATGGTGGATTTGATTTTAGTCCATATATTTAATGACTTGGCAATTACATTAAATGCATCGTGAGATAAATTATCCAACTATTTTCCTATGGGATTGCACCATGAATCATCTGCTATTAGGCCAGATGTTTATAAAGATAAAAGCTGCATATGGCTACCTCCCTATAGTGCATATCCCAGAGCTATTCTGAGAAAAGCATATTCTCTACATGTATGGCCTCAAGCAAACATAATTACTCACACTTTGATAGATAATACATGAAATACTTGTCGTGTATGTGACATATTGTGCATTAAGTCAGCAGAGAACACACCATAGTTTATTACATAGCCTAATGTTAAAATAAAGAATATTTTATTTATTAAATTAGAAACTATAGAATGGAAGGACTATGTTACATTCTAGACGGTCGTGTAGCACAAAGTTTAATTAGGCCTCTACAAATTAGAGTAAGCAAATGGATAAACATCAATTAACTATGTTAATTAACCACAGTACCCTAACATAACGCTATGGGGTATTGAATCAATGGGTGTATTATTGAATCAATGGGTGTATTTTAACAGGCAATAACAACAACAACTGGCTACTAAAGCATTCTACATAAAAATAACGTTTGTGGTTTAAACTTTGCTACGTTTCCTTAGCCTACCTGATGCATGTGCAATTCCAATCCAAATCCGACAGTAAAGCGTAAAATCTGTCTTCATTTCCAGATTTCCAGTTTTCAAAGTTTATAGCCAATATTTAATCAAACGTAACTAGCTAGTTGCAGTGGCAGTTGCACAAAGACGTGCAAGGCAGAAAAGTTAGGTCCGTGGATGGGAAAACTCAGGTGAACCCCAGTCAAGCGATGCCTCTATCAGAATCCAACTCTAAAGAGGATGTAGCCTACTAATTCCCAACTGCTGGGAAGAAAGGCGTTTTTCCTGTTAAAGGGATGCATACGGCGCTGAATAGCATTTAAAATCATTTCCCTTTCCCTTGCTCGTGACTGGAGCGCGTACACCCAACCCTCTACTTCATAAAACAAGCACCAGCTGAATTTGGAGGAATGATAACATCCATGACAAATTTCCTTCCTGGCGTAAAAACCCAATCTCTTCATGACCACCTTCCACGGCTGTTGGTTACATTTGAAACCTTTTTATTGACATTCATTTGGGCAGTAAACTTTTGACACGAATTATCCAATTAGCCTACACGTGCTAAATCCACAGTATCTGCCGATCAGTAATTTATTTCATTGGAATTATTTGAGCTGTCACTTCATCAAACCTTGCTAAAAGAACAGGACCTGCTCTTTTCTGTGGAGGGTCCATTGGTATCATGCAGAAAACGTCTGCTTCCAGCCACATACCTGTATCAACTAGTCCAATAGGGACTTCAGGGTGGGTCACTGTGTTGGAGGAAGCATGAAGTATGACTTTTAGTTCAAAACAAAATCATCAAATGTTGAAATGTCTGTGGACATGCACACAAATTACACATATCTTTAACAGAGATTGCTATTGGTGTGCATGCATACATTAAGTGTGTGTGTGTGTGTGTGTGCGTGTGTGTGTGTGTGTGTGCGCGCGCAAGCTTGTGTTATAAAACGTTATAATAATGTGCTGTCTTGGCTCCAGCTCTTTCAAAACAAAACAGCCCTTAAAACAGTGGATCCAAAGTGCAATTTGATATTGGAATTTGATAGTGCAACTTTGATAACTGAGATTTAATTAATCATATCAGTAATGCTCAGACTGATACCACATTAAAGAACACTGTCATCAGATTTGGTCAATGGAAAATTAAACAATTATTACAAAATGAATAAGGTAACTCACTCAGCAATTCCATGCACAAATATATTGGCTATACAGTAGGCCTATGACATATGAACACTGACGATAGTACCTGAATGAGAAACAACAGGAAATCAGTGGAACATCTAATGTTATTGTGGCCACCCAATTCCTCATCTCCCTTTCAGCTATTCATCTCCCTGACAACAATTTTGTGACTGAATGGTTGTAATTAAAATGGTCTCTGGTTATAGTCTTGCAGTGCATTTTGCTCAGTAGGAACAAACTTATTTGATAATTTTGCTAGTCCAACAGATTGTCATAAGAAATCATATTAGAAATACAATTTGTGATAGAAATAGATAAATGGAAGTGCTTCAGAATAAAAGATTGCATGCACTGTATACAGTACAATTTAAAGACCATTGAGTGATAAGAAATAGTTGTAATTATAGGAGCGATAACCATTGCTGAGGCAGATAAAAGCAGAGTTTATAATCCTGTGGGTTCCTAAGGGACTGAGAGGCTCAAGGACTTGTCCTTGTAACACCACCATACCATCCGGTCTGTCCTGGTCAGGAAACACAAACGGTTCCACAGACTACCATCATAGGAAGGATATGGAGCTGCATGAAACCACTCATTCCCTCACTCCATGCAGGTCCTCTTCTTACACATTATGTACTATGCATCACAGACAGATCGGCAGGAGATCGGAAGCTGATTTCCACTCAAAATATGAGATTGGTGGTACTCAGATCTTCGTTGTCAATACTTGACAATTAAATGGCTGTCAATTCACCATTACTTTAGCCTTTACTTGATTTAATGCGTTTACTGAATAAAAATGTATATTCATTCAATTGGTATCGACCAATAGGTGCATCACTAACATGTGGCCTATTAAGTGTGTAGTTTATAAGGCGATATACTTTCAATATTGCAGGTTGTTTGGATAATAGCAACAGTCATGCATGATAATCAGTAATATTGTAATTTCTCCTTTTGCTTGGAAATGCTTATCGCTTGCTATTTTGTTGTTATGGTGTATGTGGACACATTTCTACGTGTCACTGAATGTAGAAATTTGTTCAGTAGTTCACACAATCAATTAGTTTGATGTGCACAGTACAACTTCACACCATTCAGCCTGTCTATGGTATAGATGTATAGATGTAAAAGTGTGATTCTACCAGGATGCTCGTTGTGTCAGTTTCCAATCAAGGGTGGTATCCTGAATACCATGCCCCATGAGGGGAAGACATGGCCACTGTCATTCTGTTTATCTGACCTTTCACCTGAGTGAAGGAAACAGGACATTGGCACGCTTGTGCATGTGTAAAGATAACCGAGGGGGCAGGCTCATCTGACCAGTTAAAGTGTCATGGATGGCTTCAGCATACAAAACTTCCACTCCAGGTGCATGTTTGTCAACCCCTGGCTGTTGGTTGGACACTGCAGACCCAAAAAAGTGCAACATTTACATTTATGTTGGTCAGTTTATTAATCGCCAACAGCATGTGATTGTAAGGCAAGGAAAAAATAAACTACTGAAGTACTTAAAAGTAACATTGATTTATTTATTTTCAATAAAGTTTTGCAATACAGATTAGCATTTGTATTGTTAAAAGTGACATAATCAGATTGCATGCTGAATTGCTAAATTAAAACTGACAATTAAAAGACAAAAAAATAATCAGTCCCTTCTACCTATTTAAAATCCTAAATACATGTGCATAGTATATTTGACAAAAACATTTATGTGTAGGAACAAGTTTAAATCTTTCATCTTAAATCTGTTTTAAAAATCAAGACATTGGCCTAACAAGCAATTTGTAAAGGAAACAAAATCACATTACAGATTTAGGCATTAGAGTCCAGAAAAAGAATCACTGTGACATTATTCCATTAGTACATTAAGTGCAAAAAAAAAAGTTTATAAAAAAAAAAGAGGAAATATAATAAATGACCAATACTGATATTGTTGCGATTCATCACCTCAATGTAATTTGCACAGAAAGCACAATACATGTTGCCTGGTAAGTTTCATAACAGCTCTGCTTCAATGTGTGATTCAATAGGATATTACTATTTCAAGCCTTGATCAGCATTGACACCTTAAGCAGCTATATGATATATCTAGACATTTAAAGCGCCAACCAGTCAACCAGCTGTTAATGAATGTGAAAAACAGCTTGTGTTGCTTATCTATAATGTGCAATAAAGCAATATCATGTTGTATTTGTCAGCCAGGGTTACTAACTCAATCAAGACAAGAGTGATTTACAGCAAGTCATATTCTATACCACTACTTCGTAACCAACATGCCATGTGTTTCCTATAATCCTTCCTTTGGTCAACATGTGGAGACTACTTGGTCGAGTCTAACATTCTCCTGACTGACAGCACCTGGTCTCAGACGGACATAGCGACGGGCGGGTAGTGGAGGAGCTGGATTGGCTGTGGTGGTTGATTATTGTCATGGATACAGGGACTGAAGAAGGGAAAGACCTTGCCTCGAGGCCCATCGCTGAAGGAGTAGATCAGGCCCATGTCGTCCGCGTTGTAAAAGGACACCCTCCTCTCCTCACAGTCCAGGAAGACTCCGATCCTCCGCGGAGACGAGCCCAGCGGTAGCCTGGTCCAGGGCTGGGTCCCTGCGAAGCACTCGCCACTGCGGAGCCGCAGGGTCCAGTAGCCGCTGTCCGGGCTCAGCTTGACCCTGCCTTGTCTGTCCACCCCCTCGGAGGCCACGCCGAGGTCCCACTTGAGCTTGGAGCCCACGCCAACTTCCCAGTAGTGCCGGCCTGCCTGGAAGCCCTGGGAGGCCAGAACGTTGACGCACTGGGTGAAGCGCTTGGGGTGGAGCTTGTACGGGAAGGTGCTGTCCGATTCAACAGCAGTGGTTTTACCCATGGACACGTAAACATTAGGGTGGGCTGTGTACACATCAAAGGTTAATGGAGCTGGGCCTTGAAAAAAAGGTGAAAGTGGCACATGTTGAATGTGAAACATTACCATGCACCCTACACATAAGACCGACGTCGTCACTTCAATAACGACTCCTGCTGATGCAAGAGAATATTACCAGGCTTCAGGGAGCTGAACATCTTTCTCCATGTAATGTACTGTAACGGGGCCATGTATTTGGCGTTGAAAGCATTCACGTCGAGCTCCGGCGCCTTATCTACTCGTAAACATTGTCTGACGTGTAAAAGCAAACACACATTAAGTTATACATGGCACATTTATTATCAGCACAAATGACCCCACCCGCACAAATGACAGGACGAGTAAATAAAATACACCTTCAATAAAAAGGACTCAATAACCAAGCCCATAATATTAGGTAGAATGCTCACCTTAGCTGTGGAAGCTGAAAAATAGGAAAAAGAATGAGAACATAAAGTTTAAGTGCTGGTAAATTGATTCATGAGCACACACACACATGCGCACACACACACACAAACATTGTGACACACTGCATATTTAATGTACTCTCAACAGATCTGGCTCTAGCAACAGCCCATGTTCTTCTGCTTCTACTACTAATAACTGGCATATGGCCAGCTAACAGCTAAGAACAAATGTTCTTATTTCAAGTTGCTTTGGAAAAAGCTTCTGCCAAATGGCTAAATGCGTTTTTGCTAATATATTCCACTGAAGGCTGAATTCTCATTCAAAAGGCAGCACTTGCAGCGCTAAGCGCTGTCTAACGCCTAGCGCTCACCTCAGCCAGCGTGCCGCCATCGCTGGTGGCAGCAGTCTGCTGCAGCACTGCCATGTTGTGCTCCAGGTCCCTCAGCGCCGCCCTGCTGGCATCCAGGTGCCGCTGCAGCTGAGCCAGGGCTTCATCCTGCTCCTTCCACAGCTGATCCAGCACGCGCTCCTGCTCCTCCTGCAGCAGCTGCTGCATGGCACGAAACTCTGCCTGAACACGCGCCTGGAGCTCTGCCCCAGCCCTCTGACAGACAGACAGACACACAGAGGTTGGTACCTTAAGCCCCGGTCACGCTGCAAGGGACTAGCAGCAACGAGAGACAACTGAAAGTCAATGTGATTCAGCGGCTTGAAGCTTGTGCGACGAGCGGACACACTAGTGTGTCTGGGGCTTTTTAAACTAAATGGACAAGCGCTCTGTGGCGTCACCCATAGGTTTGTTCACAGATGGGTTGGAAGCTCAAGCTGTGCTGGCTATGCTGGGTCTGGCTGTCGCCATCTTTGCAATACCTGACTCCGCTTATATCTCTGGGCTATCTATAATAATGGGATTAATGTATGCCCCTTAATATATTTTAAATTGATGAGTTAGGAACTAGGATACTAGCTATAGAGGCCAAACAAATGTTGAATCAGGCTCTAAATATATGTTATTTTCTGCTGTAAAGCTGGACAATTTAACATGGGGGGGTCTATTGGGATTGATTTGCTTCTGTAGCCAGCCTCAAGTGGCCATTTTAAGAACTGCAGAGTTTAGCTCTTCGGCGTTGGAGTCACTTCTCAGCACTGGAGGTTTTGGCTGTTGGTACCAGAGGTACCATGACACTAGCCTTATAATACCATGCTGATCTCACAGGCTACACCTTTACTTTGCCATGTTTGCAAATACCATGGTGCAAATACATTTCAATCAAACTTCCTTACCTTACTTACTTACTAAATATTAGCTAGCTAGACGAGTGTCTTCGAAATGTTGCGCAATAGCCTAGAGTTGAAAGGGGGAGGGAGTATGAGGGGGGGGGGGGTTACAAACACACCCATTCATCCCTGAGCCCTTTGAATGTAGTGTTTTTTGTCATACTGTAAACACACTAATTATATATTTTTTATTATTTATTTGGTTGATGTATAATACATATATGCCTCTGCAATATATTGGGAATATTTCTGCATTTTCTAACCACTTTCCTACCTCTTTAAAAACTTACGAGATCAGGATGTTGTCACAAAGCTAGCATGACCTGGGCATCTAGCCTCCACTGCCTCCACAGATGAGAGGAGCAGAGAGGCAGGCATGCCAACCAGCACCCATCACTACCAGCAACCATTTAACTAGAGGCTTATCATCTTATCACCATTAAGACATCTAATGTGAACTGTACCTTCATCCACTGTGTGACAACACACTGTGTTAACATCTCTCAAGTAACTATGCCCTGCCTTTATTAAGCACTTAGATGTGGCATATGCATTTCTTGGGGCGTACCTTTATGGCATCCATCTTCTCATTGTCACCACGGATAATGTTGATGACGTCAGCCTTTATTGAGAGATTTCTCTCCAAAGAATCTTTCAGTTGTTTCTGAAAGACGACATCTCATTCAAATGAGTGTTCAGAACAACAACGTCCGAGAAAGGCCAAGAAAAAACTAATGTTTTTTGAAGACGTGCTTTTGCTGTAGGTACAGTATCTCACAAAAGTGAGTACACCCCTCACATATTTGCAAATATGTGAGCATATCTTTTCATGTGACAACAA
>JAODUE010025461.1:0-22740 GCA_027564755.1 Amblyopsis hoosieri
ATATAAAAAAAAATTCTCTTTCGAATAGGGTAGTGGGGGGTGCGCCCCCGCGCGCGGGGGCAGTCGTTAACAACAGGCTTTAGCTACATTTGACAAAAAGTGTATTAGCTTTCAATCGCTCACTCTATTTTGATCGGGCCTATGAGCTGTGGAGGTGGAGGGGGAGCGAGGTTTCCTTAACCAGCAGGGTAATTAAAGACACAAGTAAAAAAGTGTATTTTCCTTTTCTCATTGTGTGACTTGATGAACGTTCCTGGGTGGGTCGGCCCTGCTGGTAAGGTCCGCTGCCAAGTATCGGCTTCTTTTTATAGCCTGTTGGGTGGACTCTTCTCTCTGGCTGTCTCCCTTACGCCTGCTCGAGCAGCGAGCCGTGTCTTCTGGTCCTCAGTGCAGCCTCAGGAGCAAGGTTTGTCTTCTGTATTTCATCTGCTCTGCATTCAGCTAAGCCTCAGTAAGCTTCGCTTCTTCCAACGGGTTCTTTTGATAATCCAGTACACAGGTACTGTGGAGCAGAATATCTTCCGCTCTCCCTTTATCTCTCTCTCTCTCTCTCTCTCTCTCTCTCTCTCTCTCTCAATATGCTGCAGCAGGTGTAGGACAGATGGAATAGAGCATAACAAAACAGCCTAATTAAGAGACTGGTACACCCCTGAATTCCCATACGTGGAATTTCATTTCCCAGAATCATGACAGAACCTGTCGTCAGCCAAGGAATACGAAAAATCACTGAAAAATCGTTTAAGAGAAATAGAACAAATGATTGCTAAATCCCCCAAAGCTGAGCAGCAACATTACAGTAGTTGTGACATACTATGACATGACACTGTAGGTGATATGATAAATATGAACGCCCAGTGGATAGCACTGTGGCCTCACAGCAAGAAGGTCCTGAGTTCGAACCCCAGTCGTCCCAAACTTTCTGTGTGGACTTTGCATGTTCTCCCCGTGTCTGTGTGGGTTTCCTCCGGGTGCTCCGGTTTCCCCCACTATCTAAAAACATGTCAGGTTTACCCTCCAGTCAGTGCCGTTCAACCAGTGACACTGCCAAGGATCAGGAGTTGGTCCCCGGGCGCTGCACAGTGGCTGCATACTGCTCCCTTGAGGGATGGGTTATATGCAGAGGATGAATTTTGCTACATGTATGTGACAATAAAAGCACCTTCACCTTTAGATGATAAGGGCCAAGCGTTCATCCACACTGATGTTGTCTGTGGGTATACTATACACCCATGGATAATTTGGCATGTTGAAACAGCAGATTGTGGTGCAGCAGAACGGGCCTTTGCAACAGGAACACTTTTATTTAGAAGTAGTTAGATTTTTTATGTACAACAATCAAACAGTACAACAGATCTATAAAACGTATGCAGAGGATAAGGGGTATAAAATTCCACCATTAGTCCACTATACTTGACATATAGTACTTGAGTCTTGTTCTTATTAGAGAACCTTAACATTTCTAAGTAAAACACATTAATTAACTCTCTTATCCGCATGTCATATTTGGGAGCATAGTTTAACTTCTACATAAGTAGAATATGTGTTATTGCTACCACCATACCAAGTGAGATGGCCTGATTTTCATATTTTTCACCTTTTTAAAATAATGGCCCAAGTAATTTTTTGGACATCATGATGCTGGCCACCTCTGGTAAAATGGTAAAATGGCGATATTTGCTTGCCACATGCTACACTAATGACACCCAAGACAACTAGTGTATTAGATTCCCAGTTCTTCCCACAGGCTAGAGAAAAATTCAAATACACTCTTCCAGTAGGTCATAGAACAGTGTGGGCCCACTGGGGACACACACCAGGCAAAGTTGTTTATCCTGTATTTGGAGTAGTAAAGAACACACCCTCAATTTATGGAGTTGTAATACTTTGAGAGGTCCATCAGTTCTTTAGTTGGTGCAAAGCTATGGCCACTAACTTTGAGGATTCACTGTATTGAAATGAGAAAAGACAGAGACAGCCGGTTCTGCAATAGCTGTTTAGTTGCAGGTACGAACTTGAATTAAAGATGGAAAAATTAGAAAATGGAAAATGCATTGTGAAGAGCAAGACACAAAGCGCAGAGCGCACTACCAAACTGAGTCTGAGCAAAACTTCACTTGATAAGCATCTTGGAAGAGTGGAAAAAGATGAGAGGAAAGGACACTTATTATACAGTGCCTACAGATACAGTATGCAAATTAGCCACGGTAGTCCTTTTTGAATTCCATTCAGTACATTAACTATAGATCATGACCTTAAAGAAATCCATGAAGAAACACACAATGATTCCTACTGGGTTTCTCCTTCAATGAAGGACGGCGAAAGAAAATTGAGGATGTGTGGCATCATCACGGCACCAGCGATAGCATCTGCCTGCCAAGGATAAACCAGTGGGAGTATGTGGGTGGAAATCAAAAGGTGAAACGCTGCTTTCTGCAGCAAAGCTACCATCGTATTCAATATGGTCTCCGTTACAGGAGCTGTCGCTCTGCTTCCCACTTACATAACATCCGCTGTCTTCTTGAGAAGCTCCGCAAGCCTGTTACTATAAAAGACTGGTTGTCTGCGGGACCGCCGGAGACATTTGGATTTGTTCAAAAGCAGATGTTTCTGAATTGAATTGTTCGGGTTGGTCAATTTTGACAGGGTTTGACAAGGTTTAACATGCTTTAGCTACAGTATAGCGCTTTCATAGTTCAAACCTCTGAACTATAGTCAAATTTAGGTTGACCCACAGAAAGTATGTTAGATATTAGTGATGGAAGGAATGTACTGTAGGAAAGGATTCTTTTTTTTCACCATAGCCTATTTCACACATTGACAACCAACACATACTGTAAGTGCCGAACACATAAGGCAATTTGCTCCTCATCAGTCTCTTTCCAGGCTGTTGTTGCCTATCTCTCTTGTATACTGTATTTCCCATCCGAAAATATTGGTGCCACCTGTATCCTTAGCTCCCATTGGAAGGTGCCTCACGGTTGAGATTAGTTTATCCTGGTACCCGCTTGCTTTGCATCGCCAATTATTATTTTGCTACAAGTCAACATTTCATTGACATTCCATGGTCTCCCTGTACTACATCTCTGCTAGTCTTTTCCAATGTGTCTATGACTTTAGAGTAGGGGAGTATCTTACTTCAGTTACTTTCAGTAAATAAATGCACACAAACACATTTTATCCTGAAATGCTGAAATGGGTGCATATTTAACTCTGTTCAATTCTGTTTGGTTCTAAACTTACCTTTAGATGAGCCTCATCAATAGTGAATTGCTGTCTGTATTTCATGACAACATTTGAAGCAGAGGTTAAGGGCTGGATCCCAGTAAGTAACTGTTTTAAAGAGGGGTGTTACCTTATTGTTTTATCTGGGAAATTCACAAGCTACAGGATGGTAGCCTGTTACTCTCCTTTTCCCTTTGGCATTAGCACCAGTGTGGAGGAGGAATAGCTCATTTATACCATGTTATGCAACCATCTCAGGTGCTGACACTAGCATACTGCAGCGCAGCCACACGTTTGGAGCATCACGTTGGTCTCCCAGTGAGCACGGAGGCTTTCCCCCCTTCAATTTCTCTCTCCCCCACTGGTTTAATTCCCTCCCCCCCGAGTGTGCGGCTTCAGTCGCAGGAATAGCCGATTCACAGGCTGCATCAGGTGCTGACAGGGCCAAATCTAGGCTACAGAGGAAATTGCTTGTTTGTGCCACAATAGCTGTGGTACTGGATAGCTATCATCAATGTTTCATGGACTCCCATTGTGAGCTCTTAAAGAGCCAGCAGGGGTACATTTGCAAAACAAATTCTATATCCCATTTCCTCAATCATTGTGACAAAAAAAAAAAAAAGAATGAACAGTTTTTAGTAAATGGCAAAATAAATACATGTAAATGTAAATAAAATAAAAAATGTAAGTAAAATAAATGTTTTTCACCTTCATGTGACGGTTTAGTCAATTCTGTCAATTGTTTAAAAGCATAGGAGGAGGTCCAACAAGAGTCGGGATAAAGAAAATCTGTCTGTATTTGGTTTTCCTATGAAACACCATGTTTCATGCCCTCAAATATCCGTTTGTTAATCCATATTTTATTTGTGTTTAGCAATGTGACACACTTTTTTCAGATACAGAATACTTTATGATTTAACCGATATAATCTGTATAATCTGTATTTGCCTCGAGCAAGAGTTGGTTTGAACCCTTGTTTCATAACAATTTAGCAGCATCAATCTCTTATTGGGACACTTTCACTCTTCCGTGTCGCCCTGGAAACCATAACTGGCAGAAACCACAGCGGCTGCGGGGGGGGCAAGACGTAAGTAAAGTGTGTCTTGTTTTCGTATATTTCGTTCTACGTTTGAAATGAAAACAGGCAAAAACATTTCAATATCGATGACTAAGCATCCAACAAGCACTTACTGGCAAATAAGCAAATAAAACTTTTTGTCACATCAGTTAGTTAAAAGGTGTGTTTGGATTACAGTATGCTCTACTGTAGCAGAACCTCAAGTTCACTTGAGGTTGGACTCTCCAAATATTCTAATTGGACTCGACCGAGTCCAGCCATTGAGTTTAGTAAATTTCAGGGGTTTTTCCTGCATATATAGTTACTCTCCTCTGTTATTAAAAGTGTAAGAGTATTTCTGTTACAGAGAAGGGAGTTTAAAAACATGGCCTGCCTACACTGTGTTACAGTACACGATGAACAGAAAGGGTAAGAATGGTTCGTGGAAAAAAGTGGGCGCAGTTAAATAATATTACATTTTAATATACAGTACATAAATATTAGCCAAATTAAATTATAACATTATTGCCGTGTTCGTTTCAACTACCATTCGGCTCCTTATACTTCCACGGTCGGCTCATCTGAGCTCTGTTTCAAGTTGTTTTTACTCATTCGGCGGATATCGATCGACCTGTCGACTTCAAAATAATCTCCGGAAATGTAGGCTATAGGCCTAAACAAATCTATGGAAACAAAGTCTCACTTAACACAGAACAGTAAATATGAGTACATTAGTACTACATTCAGTGCATCGCTGCCTCTGTGTGTTTGTCAGACTTGGTTGAACTCGACAAAGGTGGTCTTGACTACAGCCCAGTAGTCTATGTAAAGGGGCGGAATGCGGCATGTGGAAAGGGTCTGATTTTAGGGTTTGCTGGCTTTAAATTTAAGGACATCAGTATTTGATATTGATATTTGATGACAGGAACACGCTTCCATTCATACATACCAGCGTGTGCACCACATAACATAATATACATTGTATATGGCAACACGAACGCTATCAAGTTGATAGCAGTTAGCAGTTAGATAGAGAGATAGTAACAAAATATATATTTGAATATACATTTCAGAGTGAATCTAATATAACTATCATACTAGGGCTGTCCCGAATATCATATTGCAGGTTTCGAATACTTGATGGTATTTCCGAACAATTATTCGAATACTCTTTCTCAAAAAAAACATTAAAAACACTCAACTATAATTAAGAAGTATATCAGAAGTAAACTTCGATTCCTAGCTTCAGTGAGCACACATGTAAACATAGCCATGCGCTCAAAATGGCCACTTTGATTGACACATCAATTAAACCAGTCAGAACTGTCAAATAGCATATATCTCCTGTATTAGCCAATAAGAGTCTGTGTTGAATGAATAGCCTCGCTCTCTTCTTACAAACATAGCCAATTGGAATAAATTGTTTTGATGACACAGTGTAGGGCAGGCAATTACATTTTAAGTGGGTTTATATGGAGACAGTAGGGATTCATGGGAAAACATGCATGCATAATGTGAAAAAACCAATACTCAAATCCCAATATTTAAATTGAATACATACCCAACGAACGATTACCCAAATAATCGAATATTTGGGGCCAGCCATATATCATACTAAAATATTTGTCCATTCTCTCTGGCATCAACTATTCCGAGTTCAGACGTAACTGAGCGTACGGCAACCCTTTGCCATAGAAGCATGTGTGTGTTTTTTGTGTTTTTTTTGTTTTTGTTTTATTTGGGCTGATACCATGACATTAATGTTAATTTTGTTGTGGTAGTTCAGTGATGAGACGGAAACACGGAAAACATAAATAAAATTAACGGTTCTGATTCAACCGAATATCGGTAGGGACAATTTTTTGTCCTTTTGAAATTGCTAGGGACACGTCCATAGCATCCTTACCCAAACCTATACGCCTATATGGCCTCGACATTTTAGCTTGTTGTCAGTATTGTAGCTCACATGGTCATCATTGCGCTGACGTGCGGAAGAGCACTATCGCTTGAAATGCACATTTAGCAATCAATAAACCTTTACTCCTTTAGTGGCTTTCAACATGACCAGGCCTCCTTGAAAGGATGTTTTCTCCCCACTTTTTGTAAGTGGATGACCAATTATATATACTGGCCAACTGTGGATTAATAGCACAGGAATTGGTATTGGAAGGTGTGTGCCAATTCCTTTAGAAAACACTTGACAAAACTTTAAATAAGAAAACAAAAACATTGCAATAATTTGATTAAATTTTTTTCAGCCTGTCGGCCTCACTCTGGCAAAATGACTGATGTCAAATTGACTCCTTGAAATGAATTGGTGAATAGCTAGAGACCAATCTGGCTTGTGAGATTAGTCTCTTAACAGACGTTTACAGAGTAATCAAGCCAACCAAGGAGAGTTCATGTAATCAGGATCCTACAGTGGTTTGAGGGAGAAACTGTTTATGAGGCTAACACTGATACACAAATTAGTGTATATGGTTTCAACTCCATGGGAGCTAACAGATGTCCTGTATCTACAAAATAGCACACTATGGATTTCATAATGTTCATGGGTTTGTATAGTGTTGAATTCACGCTGTTATCTTTCCTGATACTTGTTTGTCAGTTTGTATCACATGTTCATGATACAAGCTGACAAGCTGATGTATTTCATGTTTTACTTTAAATCAAACTACTGTATTCACAAAACAATTGTCCCAAAGCTAACTAAGCACAATATTAATCTCTACAATAATGATTAATCCAGCATTCTACCAGTTCACAAAAGCCTTTTTATTTGCAGAACAATGGATAACTTATTCTATGTCAAGCAAATATTTGGTCCATGAGAGAGAATAGGCCACAATAAATAGAGGACTAGAAAAATAGCGCAGAAAAAATGCCATAATTGGCCGATACAGTATGCTCTGTTACTTTATGTAGAATGCAGTAAGTACACAATAAAACTGAAATAGTATTTTGGGAATTAAAAACAATGTTAAAGCTTGACCTACTTTGCTTTAGTAGAATTCTATGCATGGTTTATGAAAGTAACATTACATTTGGATTAAGTTAAACAGTTTATTATGCATACTTTACCAAAGAAAGCTAAACCCTACATGACACATCACTCTATTAATCACATTTGACTTTGACTGCATTTGACACAATAATGTCCCTAAAGCTACACTGCTCAATTGCGTTCTAACGCCCCCAGATCCACAAATATCCTCCTCAGCTCAGCTATTTACTTAAAAAAAAGTGTACCAATATGTGGAGTGGGGTAGAGAATGTGTAAGCCATTGAGCTCTATGTGGAAGGAGGTGTGGTTTTTGTTTTCACCCACACGGGTAATGCCAGACACTAGTGTTGCACCTAGAGTATATAGGTGCAACCCATTAAGGTGTAGCTTTCTTATGGCGTAATAATTATATATTATGTTGTACTTTTTTCCCATGTTAGTTTATTTTTTCTGCCATTATCGCCATTACTGGCAATTTCTGTAGAGCAAATGACAATGTTTCATGTAAAATAAAGCAAATGTGGGATGTGTCATATGTGTGTGTGCGTGCGTGTGTGTGTTATTCATGGTGTTAGCCATGGTGTTATCCCAGGCCAGGGTGTTTTTTACCCCGGAAATGTTGTGCAGTCTGGGGCAGAAGGAATGTCTGTCACTAATGTACTGTATTTCCATCAGGTGTTGAGTACTATACATGCAGCCTTAAGATGCCAGCTAATGTATGGAGAATTGCCCTCATTACACACTATTTATCCAAGCAAACACCTGCATCCAAATATACCAGGAGAATGCAGATATTTAGCCAGCTAGATAAATAGTTAATGAAATAAAGTTAAAATTCATAAGCTGCTAGAACATGTCTAGTTATACTGAAGTTAGACTGTAGTTAAGACTATCTACTGTGTATGTTATAGCCATTTCACACACACACTCACACATAACCCTTCTCATCAGTGGATAGTAGAATCTTGAATTCAGGTTGAACCCATATAATACTCTCAGTATCTGTACATGATATTTGGCACACCTGTACACCAGCTCTCTACTTCATTGGCCCTTTTCCATTGCGTGTGCAGGCTCGGCTCGGCACAGCACAGTTGAACGTTGCATTTCCATTACAACAGGCCTTCCCGCTTGAAGGTGTGTCTTTAACTGATGATGCAAAGAATGTTTTCATTCATCAAGAACGAAAGTACAATCACATTTAAAACTATGGTTTAAAAAGTGACACCTTTAACATGATTTATTTGATTGTTGCACTGTCCAACAGTCGTAACGATTTGTCATCATGTCATCAAAACGAACTGCCTGTTTCTCAGCTGTGGATTAACCTATCCTAAAACAGGAATTGTATCTCTGCAAACCAAACATCTGACTAGGGGAGGAAATGTCATCTACACTTGATTTGCCTGTGGGACAATTATTATATGGTTTGAGCATTTTAGAAAACTGATTATCTCCTGGGATTTTCACACACAAATTAGTTTACATAGAATGATGTGAAAAGCAAGATGTTGTGTGGTCAGGCATTCCTTGACTTCCTTAGCTACATTCTTATGAGTCGGTTACGGAAAGTATAATGTGATGGACAATGCATTTACATACTAGATAAAGCCCAAACGTACACAAGCACACCAATTTTCTCCTCTCTTTTTGTAATAAATCCCACAATATTTTGTGGTGTTAACCACTCTAACCTAGACTCGACAAACCGCTGAGGCTCCTTTATCCACTCCTCTAAACAGCAACAAGCATTTACCGCTTCGTACCAAATCTGAGCAGTGTTGCTGGGTTTAAATCCCGATCATGGGCTGGCTTGTTTTACCTGGCAAGAGCAAAATTGGTTCTTCCAAATGGCTTTTGCACCAATAGCAAACATGGGTTTTACTAAGGTTGTTACATTGAAAGCGGTATTGGAGACTTTTGAGTGAGTGACATCATAGGCTTGCAGATAACCGCTATTTGAAATGGAAGCATGAGATGGATAGAGTGCATTTTTCTGAATGAACCTGCGCTTTAAGGGCTTCATTCAATATAATACACAGTATATAATTATGTGGAGCACATGTTTTTTTGTTTTATTTCATAGTGAGGTGTCTCAGTTGCTGCTATTGCAGTACATAAACTTGGTGCGTGGGTGGATCTGTTCTGTAGGCAGATCAGTGCTCAATGTGCAGACATTGGCATGCATGACAATACATATATGCATGGAAATGCGTATTTAGTACTTGCTGGTTGATGCAGAGCTACACTTAAAACTCCAGACTGTGTGTCCCTGTCTCCATATACTATCACAATGGGAGTGCCATTCCCTCCAGAGCATGTGTGCCAACAACTTAGCCTGCATGTTCTTTATACATGTACATAGAACTATTGTTAGCTTTGACTTGATACTTTTATGTTGCCTTGGCAACTATTCCATGTAATCTGTGTGTGTCTCTCTCTCTCTCTCTCTCTCTGTGCTTTATTATGAGAGATGTTGAGAGAAGGTCTTGAGAGAATATAGTGTATGTGTTAATGAGGGAGGATGGGGAATGATTCATGCAGACATCGCACTAGACTACATATTGGTAGACTCCCTCTTCTGTTTATCTCATGACGTATGTAACGTTCACCCAAATATAGTCTCCCTTTTAGCTGGGTGGGGTTTATGCACTGCAGGGAATACTTGTATACAACCACTCCTGAAATGCCAACTCTGAAAGTAACTGATCCAAAATGTACCCTCTAAGTGATACCAGAAGCAATACGTTAGTATTACAATGCAACCTGCTCTCCAACCAAACTTTTAACAAACCATGGACCGACTTCAAACGGAAACCAGAATTGCCACCCGCCAAGCTTTAAGAAGCACTCAGTGTAAACCCTGTCGTACAGTGTAAAGGCATTGATGGTGGGTTGCAAGGTGTTCTAGTGAAATTCACCAGGCTTCTCTCACTAACATTGCTCATTTGATATGGTCGTGTGATCTCTGAAGTACATTATAAGATATGCAAATCATATCTAAGGACTTGTTATTTGGGATAATTAAATTGGCGTTCAAGTCCAGATGGGTTTAATAAAGGAAAAATGCCAATAGATTTATCCTGTATTGTATGATTTAGTGCTTCTGTGGGTAGCCAGTGTCATTAATGGTTAGAGATTCTGTTTGTCTCCTGCGATTAGGACTCAAATGTAATATTGCGAGTTGGGAAAATGTGGCAATTTATGTAACAATGCAACAAATACAGCAGACCATATTCAACCAATCAACTGCAAACGTGTGTATCACATTATAATGTGTTATTTCTTTCTCGTCGGTCCTTTAGACAGGAATCCACTCCAAGCAGCCTTGAAAATCCTATTACACCATCCCGGGTTTTCAGCAGTGGTTGCCATGACAACTGTGCACATTTTTTTGGGGAAGCTATTTTGAAAGTGTGAGATCAGAGATCCCAAACATTATGTAAGAATGTTTGCTGCTGACTGGGGTTTCCTGCTGCAAACAACCCAGGCCAATTAATTGCAGTGGGTTGAGCTGAATATGCTGTGTACCTCACATTACCCTTGATCCCACACTAGTTAACGTTAGACTGTAATTGTTACCAAGCATGGACTGCACCAGATTCTATTTGGAACCTTCGTTTTGTAACAACGTGGGTTCATTTGGACACAGCCTGCTGAAATATTCCTTTCTTAGTAGTTCTACGATGATTTGTGCTCCTGTGTTGAGGCTATAGTGCTGTCTGTATGGGATAGATGTATATGGTCTCTATACATATGTGTCTCTCTTCTCAAGACTTCTCTTAGACAATTGCTTTCTCCGGAATACAATCGGGAGAACAACACAGAAAAATCAATTACTCACAAAAACTAGTGATTCAATACATTACTCTGCTGATTTTACAGTCCTAAATCGTTATTGGTAATCTTAAAGAGAAGCTGTTTGAAGATGAATGTATGCATGGGTTAAGGTTATGGTTAAGGTTAAGGGTTCATGTTGCTTTGGGAGTGGAAAGAAAAATTCCTATGAGGGATTTCACACACACACACACGTATGCGCACCCCAGCGCTGGCTGAGCCTGACTCCACCCACTACTTTCAAAAATGCTAAAGAAACTGAGTGAGGGGAGGGGGGGGGGGGGGGGCTGCGAGAGGGGGACCCCCATTAACATTAACGTTAACATTTGAATTTGACGTATGACGTATGAGCGTACTAAGTGTACCAATGAAAACCAGCCCGCTGCTGGGGTGATTTTAACGGTTATGACGCGTAGTTCTGTTTTCAGCACATTGTACAATAATGATTTTTATAATAACGGGAACGTTGTCAATATTAACACCAGCATTGATGTGCCTCACTCAACACAGATCAACCCTATTACTGAGTTTACAGCTCAAAACACATATATTCAGATACAGCTCCTATACACGTAGGCTAAGCCTGTGGACAGCAGCAGTAGATTGTACCTTCTGGACAAGCCTCAGAGTTTCTTAACTATTTAGTTACATTTTCTTGTTTATATTTTTTGGAAATACTTTGCTATTGCCAACGTACAATTTTAAGATGCTGCTGTCAGTCATTTCCATAATTTGTCTCCTTCCCTGGCAGTGATCTTTAGGTTTGAACTGCAAACATGGTCATTTACAGGTACTGTCGGTCAATAGCATTCAAAAGCATCTTTCCAGTAGGACACAGGGAACTGTTGCTTTTTATTGATTCTCTAGTGGTCTGTTGTGTCTCCAAAAAAGGTAGTGGTGTGCCTCTAATCAAATAAAGGTAGAGGTGTCTAAAGGTATAGC
This sequence comes from Amblyopsis hoosieri, assembly GCA_027564755.1. NCBI lineage: Eukaryota > Metazoa > Chordata > Actinopteri > Percopsiformes > Amblyopsidae > Amblyopsis > Amblyopsis hoosieri. The sequence continues at coordinate 12,063 of JAODUE010025461.1, forward strand.
AATAGACACTTTTTAACAAAATACTTTATACAATTTCAGATTGCACCTTTTAATGTCCCTCTATACCATATTGAAAACTTAATTATTATAACACATTTTCAAGGGCCATTTTTACAATTGGGGAAATACTGTATCTTCCATAATGTTTTTTTTTTGTTCGTTCTTATTCTAATCTTATGCAGGTTTTCCCCTCTGGTAGGAATCTTCACACCTTTTTATAATGTGATATTCTCATTTACAGTAAGAGAACCTCATTAATCAGAAGGAAGTGGTCCCTCTTCAAAACGATATACCCAAAGATTAATGTCTGGTTCTGTAATGGTTTCCAAATGCTTTTTGAAATCCGAGTGATAGCGAATACAAAGAATACAGTCAATGCTTTGCCACAATACCAATTTATGTTTTTTAATACATTTATAACAACAAATGCCATAAGAAAAGTGTATTAAAGTTGTTAGCATTTGTATGGGTAATCATGTAATGATTGCATTACCTAACTTATTAACTCATTATTTAATTAGTTGCATGTTTTTATGCAGGTTGTTTATTTTGTGTGATGTATTAGTATGGGTAAACAACAGCTGCCAGATTACATTTGTATGTTTATGAGTATTTTCTATTTAGACCAAAAACAACAAAAACACTTGTTAACTGTCTCTTGTAAGTGAAAATAACTCAAACATGCACATGCACAATCACAATCACACATTTTCCACTTTGCAGCTTTTGTTGCACATATCAAACCAAAAACAATCTCCTCTAATAAGATGAAATCAGCATTTGTTGGTTTTTCCTGTTGCTAAATGAGAGCTCTCATGGCACTGGTGTGTCCCATGTGAGCCTCAAACACAACGACTGAATGCTCTTACAGTACATTTGCTGACTGCCCGCTCTGCACCTGCCCACCTTCTTTCATTTAACACAGTCTCTCTTTGTCTCTGTCTTCCCTGTGTCCTGTAGTAGACCAGAAGTTTCCATCTGGGTCTCCGCCTCAGCTATTCAATGAAGGCAGATGCCTCCCTCCACCTAGGAACATGAAGGGCTTATCGGGCAGCCGTTCGCACCACCAGATCCCTTTGCCCCACGGTCTGGACTACGACCCCCACCCCCACCCCCACGACCTGCACGGCCGCCATGGCTCCGAGTCGCGCCACCCGTCCTACCTGCTCAGCCCCACGGAGAGCTGCCCCGTGGACTTCCACCACCGCTACTCGCCCCGCAGCTCCATCCACTCCGACTGCATGATGATGTCGCCTGTGATGATGGTGCCTCCGGCGCCCGCCCCCGACCATCTCTCCAGCAGCACCTTTCCCAGAATGCACTACAGCTCCCAGTTCTACGACCCGGCGGCGCGGGACGACTGCGCCGCCATCGCTGCCTCCGCCACCTCGCCGGCCGCCGCCGCCGCTTCCGCCGCATCCTCCGCCACTTCCTCGCACCACGGCGGCGCCAAGGGCAACCGGCTCCCCGCCACGCTGCTGGACCAGTTTGAGAAGCAGCTGCCGCTCCACCGCGACGGCTTCCACACGCTGCAGTACCAGCGGAGCGCCACCGGGGGCGGGGGCGGCGAGCAGCGCGGCGAGAGCCCCGGCCGCATCCGCCACCTGGTGCACTCTGTCCAGAAGCTCTTCACCAAGTCCCACTCGCTGGAGGGCTCCTCCAAGATGAACGGCACCAAGGGCGAGGCTGGGGGAGGAGGGGGAGGAGGGAGTTACCATGGCCACCACTCCTCGAAGCACGGCAGCAAGCGGAGCAAGAGCAAAGAGCGCAAGCACCGCCCGGGAGGCTGGTGGAGCTCCGACGACAACCTGGACAGCGACAGCACCTATCGGCCGCCCAGCGTGGTGTCGCGTCACCACGGCGACTACGCCGCCCACTGCTACCCCGACCCGCACCACCACCACCACCACCACCACCACCACCAACAACAACAACAACAACAACAACACCACCACCACTTCGGGGAGTTGTCGCTCAAGGCGTCCAAGAGCAACAACGACGTCAAGTGCTCGGCCTGCGAGAGCATGGCCGCGGCGCCCGAGGGCAAGTTCATGAAGAGGAGCTCCTGGTCTACGCTGACTGTCAGCCAGGCCAAAGAGGCCTACAGGAAGTCCTCGCTGAACCTGGATAAACCCATGATGCACACAGACCTGAAGCCTTCACGCACCTACCACTACCTGCAGGTGAGTGAAGCTGTGTATCTGCCTTCTTTGAGCTGAGCGTGTGTTGATTGATAACTTGATTGGCTATATGGGACTTGGAGGAGGAGATGATTGGTTACAATCCACAAATGATGTCACACCCAGGGACAAATCTGACTGGCTTCTTTTACACATTTAGAATCCAGGTTAAATATCGTTATTTATATCCCCTTTAATGTGCCTGCAAAACAATACGACTGAAATGTTTTAATGTTACACAAGTGGCCCTGCATTGGGTACATTTAGGAAAATGCTCAATTTGCTCAAATATAATCTTTATAGCATTGACATTGGGTTTATCAAGCACCAGTGAAATACATAAAATAAACATATCACAAGAGAACATGTGATAAGAAGATTGTGACCTGTTTAATTATTGCATGGCACAGCAGGCCATACAGTATATGTTTTACTTAGGATTGTATCATGAGCAATACAATTATATTACATATTCCTTTTTCTCATATCAATAGTTTAAAGAAATAACTTTTAGATTCTGTGTTTTCTGAAATTGTAATAATTTACACATAATTTGTGTTGGTACTTCCAAGGAAGAATACCGTATTATCAAACAAATGAAACAAATTATATCAGAAAATGAATGGTAATGGAAATTACCAAAAAAAAAGTTTTGGATGTTGTATTGCTTTAAGGCAAGGGACGAACATATTGTACTTTAAGGGAAAAACGTTTAGGATTTATACTAGGGATCTACAGTATCTAGCGTAAATGTAAGATAGTGTCCATCACCATATCATCACCTGTAACAATGACTCGTGTTTTGTCTCTCTGTATAGACAGTGGCATAGTCTATTGGTTCTTGAGACTCGCTCAAGCTGGTGTCACTTACTGTAAGCAAAGAACAAAAAATCCAGATCCTTTGATTTGTTTCCTCCCTTTCCGCAACCCATCCCTGCTGGCAACTGACGGCCACTGTAGGTATCTAGTGTACGCTTGGAAAATAAGCATTCAGGTTATTGCAATCTCTAACCTCACTAGATGCCACTAACCCTACCTGGATGTTTTAAAATGGGTATTTGGTTGTACTGTAAATGCAGGAGAATTGCTTGGGGAACCCTGCAAATCACATATCTATAGATATAACAATAATTGAGATCAATACCCATTGATACCCATCAAGGCCTTCCTGAAATACAGACTGATGTATAGATTAGTGATTTTGCCATAAAAACCGTTTAAAGGTTCAAGCTTCCTTTTTGTTATTCCCTGGAGGACAATTATAGTGTCCATAAGTGTGAGAAGACAATCTTTTTTTATCTGGATCTCCTTATGTGTGGTCACCTAGGGAAGCTATTGTCTATTTCGACATAGAGATCAATTGAGTGTAACTCGTGTCGCAGCAGAGGAGCCACAAAACACCACACTTTTAAACTACACACATTTTTAAACTATTACTGAAATTCAGCTTTAAATGCATAATTGTTGCACTGTAACTATCCCAAGGCGTTTTGATAATAGTATTATGATAATAAGATTAAGATATAACCTTATTTATAGAGGTTTATACAGTTGAATGTGATATTAATGTGTGCTGCATATACAAATGTACACATTATTGGCGAATGTTGTTTGTTTTGTTCACGACTTTCAAAATAATGCTTAACACTTTTTGTACAAACCATGCATAGCCTATGACCCCATGCTCTAGAGCAGGAGTTCTCAAACTTCTCAGCTTGCGACCCCCAAAATAGCAAATAACGTGCTAAAGACTTGCGACCCCCGGTATCCCCAGAGGCAGAAGCATAACAGCCATAATATTATTTTATAGTACATTAATATAGGCTAGTAGCAGAATACATCAAAGTAATGTATAAACGGTACTACTACTAAAAATTATGGCTAAAATATGCAATTTCTAATAATTAAAAAATTAGATTTCATTTCTGAAAATCATCATGTGACCCCCTCCTCTCTGTCTCTGTGAGAACCACTGCACTAGAGTGCCAGAACGGAAAAAGCCTATTCTGAGTGATGATAGGATGTAGATGATACGTTTCCTTTAGCATTATTCTACACATACAGTATCTTTTCCAGACATAGGTTTTACATATATTGCTGTTCCTGTCTAAAAAGGTACATGTCTGAAGTCTATGCGAGTACTTATTATAAAATAGGCCATTTTAGGAAATAGCCGATCTGGACATTGATGTTATAAGCAAGAATATTGCACTTTTCTATGAACAGCCTAATTGTAAAATCTTATTCCAAAACTACCCCCAAGCAAACTGCTGATCAACATCATTTAAGGTCCATTATCAGCAATTACCCTTTAAGTATTGATTGACATGGTAGGAGGATAATTGTAATGGGGGGGAAGGGGGTTTACAGTCGGACATAAGATAAAAAATGAAAGTGTAACAAAAGATAGCAGCTTTCTTAATATAAGCTAGTGTTGGCTTTGGCTACACAGACGTTTGAGAAGTATTGGTTTAGGAAGTGATTTCACCCTCTTTAATTATTGTTTTTAATGTGAACACCATCCATGCAGATTCACGATTAACAGTTACCTTCCCTTGCTCTAAGTCAATTATAAAATGCACAATGCATGTGTGCCTACCCGCGCAACAATAAACGAGGAATATAATTACTGCTGAATCTTGCATACATTCTAAGAATATACAGCTAAGTCTTGGGTTAGGTTCTTTTTCATAATATACAGTAGCACAATTGACCATTACATATTATTTTGTGTGACTTGGAGACTTTTTGTGGTGTACTGTACATACAGTATACTGTACTGTCTCACTTGAGTCTCACTTGATTCTAACAGAGTCTTGATAGCAGATCATTACCCAAATACAAACAACCACCACAGCTGGACAAGATGGGGCAATTAAGTCCATGTAAACATTGGCCAGTACAGTATATCCTGTTGACATAATGTACTGGGCCTGTCACGATAACTATTTAACTATTTACATCCAAACGTAGATGGTTGTAATTATGCAATCATCTGGAAAATACCTACCTCAAGGTTTTAATAATTAAAACCTTGAGGAACCCTTCTTTCACCTGTCTCTGTATTGGTGTACTGTACTGTGCTGTAGGTATGTCTCACTTGAGACAGCAGGACATTTGAGGGGAAAGCCTATCCCTCCCTGTTGCCATTTGTGTTTCCATCTTTTGAAATGTCTGAAGGTCAAGCTGGCATTCCCCCTCTATGATTTACAGCAGTCACTGTGACAAATGATGTCTCTTGCGCCCAAACACCACGGCCACCCTATGCTTAGAGAGTGTTACAAACTAGCTCCCACTAGACACATGCAAGCTATGTCTTTGTGTGTGTGTGTGTGTGTGTGTGGGTTGTCCTTACGCCATGTAAAGTTAAATTACCGTATGGTAAAGGTCCACATATCTCTCTGAGAGTCCTGCTAATATCTGATGAATTCACGTGCGTGCAGACTGTTACTGTAACGAATAAGCTGTCAAATTGGACCAAGGCTTAATATCAGATGGCGAACGGCCAAATGGTAGCGAGCATCTGATCTGGTCTAGTGGCCTGGATGTTGGCCTCCCAGCCAGAAGGTTGTGGGTTCAAACCCTCTTGTTAACCTACCTGTAAGGCATCTTGGTTGGTCGCACCTTGCATGGCAGCAATCACAAATGGTGTATTGGTGAATGTGAGGCAAAATACTGTAAAGCGCTTTAGATAAAGGCGCTATATAAATGCAGTCAATTTACCATGATGTGTTTCAGTACAAATTCCATGCTAAATTTTTAGTAATAAATCCTGGAAGTAGCAACCTTTCAAGATGTCAGGATTAATTTACAAGTTTAAGTTGTACTTAAAATAAAAATAAAATTGTTCCTACATTTTTATTTATTGTTATTTTAACTTAGCAATTGTTTGTTATTTTAACTTAGAAATGTGTTAAACAATTGGAACTTATGTTATATTCAATTCAGTAAGACAGAAAGCAGCATCTTTTCCTGATATTGTTAAATCCAAGAGATCACATAGTGCTGTGGGCTTCACTGGGATGCTATTATTACGACTAGAAAACGAGCATTCATTTCACATCTGGACCTGATTGTAAACAGAATCCAGCTAAGGCATTTGTAGCAGGTATCTTATCTCATCTAACACTTGAAACTCCCTGTCTATTCATTTTGTGTTTCACATTTGACATGTGCTTTTGTGCTCAGACAGTTTTCTTTTCCCAGGGTTATTTTTGGAAAACATATTCTCAGGTTGTAGCAGCCACTAATGATAGTGTAATGCTGGTCGCAATTTAGTAGCATGCACAGAACAGTGCATGCTACTGTAATGGGCTGAATGATACCTGTTTTGCTAACGATGGCCCCAGTTCACTCATTGATGAGTATGGAAGAAAATGATTCCTCTTCTTCACTGCTGTCTTTAAGCCTGATTCATTTAGCTCCCACACGATTGGCTATGCTTATTTTGCTCTGTGATAAATGTACTGCAGCAGCAGCAGTTGAGCTTGCGTGGTGAAGCCTTTGAGAGAGGCTGCAGACAGGTGATTGTCCAGTTCAAATGTTAGATGGATAGAATATGTGTACTGTATAAAGCAGCTGGCACCAGGCAAATATTCTTTTGTTACAGCCGCAGGTGAATATACAATTGTTTGCCAATTACATTGCAGTTTAAATGTAATCCAATTTCATACAGTAGAAAGGGACCAAACCCCATTTAATTACGTGCTTGAAACCCTTCTGGGAATTCTGAATACAGTCAATTTAAGTGAATCAGTGTATTAAGGCATAAAGCAAAGTTTCTGTCATAGTAGCCTGCCCATTGATTTGGCAGGGAGGCAGAGAGTAAAAATTTTTTGTTTTGGGCCTAGATACATAGCAGTGAATTTGGGCAATGCATAGCCTTTGTATTTTGAAGCATCGTTGGTCAGATGGGTTACATTCTGAATGTTTCCTTAGACCTTCAATTGCAAACAAGTGCAACCTATTGCACATGTCTAGTCAATTGTAAGAGGCTAGTGTACATCAACCTTCTCCTTATTTATCATCTGGTCTCAGAAATACACATATAAAGGTACACTCGTCGATTGGTGTCTGGAATTCCCCTTGTAGTCACCGGTGATAACTACATGTACATGTACAAATGATTGTGCCATTATTCCGAAAATGATGATATTCTTAATAAGATATTTATGTGGCCAATGAAAATTATTCTTCTGCTAGTAGCCTAATACAGTTTACAGCAGCTGTGCAAACTCCGATTAACCCACCATTCCATACTCTACTGTCCTATGGCTACGGCCCTTAAATAACTTACTTGCCAATATGGATATGCTTGGAATGGCTGGAGCTGTTTGTGCCATTTTGCTTTTTTGTGCCAACTTCTTTTTATTGAACAGAGCTGACCGTAAACAGGCAAGTTCACACGCCTGTGTTTCATGTGTACACCGTGAGATGCCAACGCAACTGATGAGTGTACCTTTAAGGATGAACGTATTGTTGCCAGGCCTTTGTATTGTGTGTGCGTGTGTGCGTGCGTGTGCGTGTTGTAATATGCGAGCAAGCCAAAGATGGCGGTATCATTCAGCAGCTGGCATTAGGAGAGCCCTTTCACCCCCTCCCCCACACCGCTCTGCAGTACACCTGTACAGTACATGTACGTCCTGAGGTGGAGACAGATATTTCCACATAAGTGCATTATGCTCTCTACACTACAGTCCTTCACCCAGCTGCCACGTTAAGTCGGTTGGACCAATCAGAGACAGGAGCGAGGTCTGTGTGAGTGGAGTGAGAGAATGGCAGGAAAGCAGAGCTGGAGCGAGTGTTGGAGTACCTTCAGGCCACTGAGCTGGGGGACTATCAGCCACTCTGTGTATACGAACGCATTCCAGAGATTGTTGAAGAGAATCAGTTGGGGCCATGCCTCTTGATTGGCTAAAGTGGATGACTGGCAGCACATTAGGGAGAGCCCTGTGCCTGGGGCTGGTGTTCTCCTGTCCTCTGGGAACACTGTTGCCACGGTGGCGCGTACATCGACAGAATGTTGTTTTTCCCGTGCTGCATGGCCGATCAATTCACCTCTGTAGGGCTGGAACATACTGTAGCTGCTACAGTAGCCTATAAGAGTGTCAGAGCGCTGTTGTGGATCTGCTTGGGGCATTCAGTTGGATCTCAAGTCTAATTTGACTTGTCAATATTAATTACAGCTCGTCCTCCGGAAAGTAAAGTATTTAAGCTCTGAGGTAATTAGACTGTGTTGATTATAATCTTCAATGTTATTAAAAGTAACCCCTTTTTAGGGATTGACTTAAATGTTTTTTTTTTAAATTCCCTAAATCCCGCAAAATAAATATGTTGTAAAGTGGGTTCATAATTATTGTATTTTTCAGGCAGTTTAAGTGTAAATAAATACTAGTACAGAGAAATTCTGTTTTCATTAATTATATTAAACAATACTATTATTACACAATTATTGCACAATGTTTCAAAGGCTCATTCTAACGTAATATAATCTGATGAATTTGTTCATTTCTGCAGTTCATCTCCAGTTGCTATGGCTGCAGTTCACTTTCCAACTAAATTTGGTATTAGACAGTTCAGGTACATTGCATACGTCTTATGTGACATAAATAGTATATGACACATAGGTCATAGCCATACATGGTTCTATGACTTGCTTGGTAACCACAGCAGAGATGTTCAAATTTTTGTATTGCTGTATTTAGGGGCACAGATTAATATTTAAAATCTTAGACCATGAAACCATAGCTCCAGGGGTATGGTTTGCAACCTCCACTATATGCGTAGAATTTATTAAATTCAGTGCAACACTGTGTGGTGTGAGACTGTTACTGTTTGACCAGGTAACTAATGATTAAATATATTTAATCAATAGTTACCTGGTTTATATACCAAAAATTTAGTCTTCTGTTTACACACCACTTTTGTCAGTTATTGTGCGAAATTGGTCCCCAACTTACTTGGGATAAAACCAAAATACAACTGAGTATAAACTGCTCAGCTTTTAACTGTCACCTCACCAATATTCACAAGAAGTCATGGTGAAGCCACTCGTTAGTGAAAGAAAGGAGCCGTCAAACTATTAATTTCCTCCAAGTGAAAGAGACTTGCAGACTAAACAGTCTTCAAGATAATGAAACACAATCTCCTGTGTGGTTCACAGAGCGGCCTGAGAGATCAATCCATGGTTAGTTCATCCCTGAAGTTCTCATAACCATGCAATGTAAACACTATCAGGACAATAAGCTTAGGGGAAAACAGACCCCTTTTTTACTACCGGAAAATACTGTTGGAAGAATTGTGAAACTTCTTCTACACCACATACACTAAAAAGAAATACACAAATGCTTATTTTAATACACACTTTTAGGATTTTGGGATTTCACTTAAAACATGATATGGGTCAGGTCAAATATATTTGTTATGTGTGACACAGTTTCAGTTCATAGTGCCAAGTAAGAAAATGTATTTAATAAATGAATGCATTGACCAGAGGGGGCAAATATGAGTTAGGACATGTCCCCTGCCACCGTGCACTCGTATTCACATTCATGCTACTGTATTCTGATTGAAAACAATATGTCTCAACCGAGAATGTCACTGCGCTGTGTTTTGAGTTGTGAGAATTGCTGTCCTCTGCTGGGAAAAATAGAGTATTGTCTGTTCTAAAAGCAATTAAGAATCTCATTAATGGGAGTCTACTCATTATTTTTGTAGAAGAAAGAAAACAAATATGTCCACACAATGGAATTTACAATGATAAGGTTTCCACCATCGACTATTAGGAGACTATGGGGAAACATCAATAGGACATCAAATACGACCTAGTATGAGAGTAAACACAAGCCAATATTTCAACATCTGTAGCTACTGTAAACTCAACCATTTAGGCTGTAAACACACTAGACCATGGTCCTAACCTCAAACCAGGAAAGGCATGGCTACATCGCAACAAACACGACTCTGGAATCTAGTGTCTTCCAGTCCAGCTGTGTGTGTGATGCAAAATGCTTAGGCAGATGTAGAGAGACTCTAAACAGAGAGGGCTCAATGGAAGGCAGTGAAGGCAACCTTTCACCCCTTATGCAGACCAGAACAACTCAGAGGTCTATGTTAGTCATTGGGGAGGTACACAGGTTTCACCATAGTATTGCCCATTTGTCATGGATTGCCCATTTCTTCTCTCTGGGGGCGTTAACTGGTATTTTGACTATATTACATTAATTCCCAAGTACCTACGATCAATCTGAGACCAGAGTGGTATTTCTGCAGTGAACTGTTTTGGGGTAAATTGACTTTGTTTGAGGCCTTGCATGATAGATTTAGCTGTCCGGGCACTACCTACGTCAGCCTCCACAGCAGGCGCATCGGACGAGTTTGACATTGGCGGGGACCGAATTGACCCATTCGCTAAACCTGTCGCTAGAACTGCTATGTGTCTAATCACTTTAGTCTAGGCATGGGCGGCATGCATGGTGTCCAAGTTCGACAGCAACGTT
>JAODUE010025470.1:0-22739 GCA_027564755.1 Amblyopsis hoosieri
AGCGTCATTCACAATGACATGCACATCACATGGCAAATTATGCAAATTAGGTGACGACGTCATTTAGCGACTTCTAGAGACTTTTAGCACAGCCAATAGCTACTTTCCTTACAGAGGAGTTGGCAACACTGCCGCTATGGATCCTTCCTTAGCGGCAGTGTTGTGCGTAGTAACATTTGGGCAAATGCCACCTTCACGTGCTTGTCGGAGGTTCCTATTTCTTTCTACTTGTAAAGTCATAATGGCGAGTAGGCTACGGCATGTTCACATTGTCGAAGTTAGATTAAACGAAAGCGCAATGTTCATTTTCCTGCAATGCACACAGTTAGAATTTATGATTATGGTAATTTAGTCCCCAATTCCCACTGTTTCAAATCTGGTAGTTGTAGGCCTACCTGGTAACTATAAAACGTAGGCCTAATTAAAAACCAGCCTTATTTTGCCAAAGTTTATCCAACACTTGTTTTATGCTGGCTCACTGAAGGCTATAAACACTTGACATGACATAATTGTAGCTCTAAGGGTAACCACCTGAAAACATTTGGTTATTGTAGTTTTTCACTGCATATTTAGGAAAATGCTAATATAACTATTTCTGACTAAAAATGCAGATAACTAACCTTATTAAAATGTTAGGCTATAATTAGGCTATAATTGACGTTGTAATTTTACAACAAGGGGTGTTACAGGGTTAAACACGTGAACTTCATGTCCAGTTCTTGAAAACATATATCGTATCAGACATTATGCAACAGCGACCTCTGTCTGAGATAAGATCATACATTTCAATGGTCAAATTGGTGCTACAACCTTACGCCACTGCGATGGATGAAGTTTTTATGCGGATGATGAAATAAATGGCAAAGGAAAGGACTCCAACTGGGCCACGAACAAGTGCAATGTTTACTGGTAACAATCCAATGTGGCTGTATGACATTCATTTTGCCAGGATTACTGGATACATTGTTGCATATAGCCTATTGTGTAGTATTGCTAAATGTTGCTGTCCACGGTACTCGGCAGCATCTACACACCTAAATATATGCTACTAACTCATGTCTAGGATTCATAGAACTATACTTGGATTCCTCCCTCTGGCCTTTTCCATAGATTTACTGTCCTCTGGTGGGAAAGTGAAGAATTGCAGCTTACGCTTTAAATTCTTGTCATTCGTTTCCAGGCAACCTGTTCTATCATGGGGAATTTCCTGAAACACTATTTGGTCCACCTGCACCTTATTGCAGGCTAGACTTTATTCTATGCTTTATTTTTACACTCAGGTATAGGTTAGACATTTTTTTCAGAAGTTTATGGAAGTTTATGTGGCAGCAAGATGATGGTGATAGAGAAGCTCAATTTGACCTGTGATAAACTGACATCTCACCGACAGTTGGCATGCTGTCCGTTTTACTGTGGCATACCGTTTCGTTGCAAGGATCTAATGATTTACAATCATATGGACACTAAGCAAAAGGTAGGCCTACAGTGAAATGGAGGTGGATTAGGTTCACTTTAATTGCTATTATAATATGTAGGTGTGTTCAATTCGTCAACTACAGCCTCTGCTACTAACCGGTCACCACGGGGAAATAACTGCCATGGTTTTTGGAACAGGTAGCAAGCCTGTCTACCTCTGCTCTGCCTCTGCAGATTATGTCATTGTCTGGGATATAGAACTGTGTCAGAAAAGAACACGGGAGGGTAAGAACAACATAGTGTGCTATTATGATTTGTAACCTACAATATACAATAATTTTAACAATTGTATTTTATTCCACAAGTAGCCAACTGTGTTGTATTGATTTAGGAAGGGTGGGAATTATTAGTTACCTGTCCCTAGCAATTTCATGTGCACACACATTGGCCTAATGTGTCCAATCAGCCATTATTTGGCAGTTTACTGCAAACTGTAATAGCAATATTTATTCAGAAGCAGTTAGCGTATTTACATATTTTGAAGTTGTTGGACTCTTAAGTGTCATTACAAACATAACATTTATTTGTGTACATTTTCCCTGCCATTTACTACTAAGTTCTGACCATGTATTGTGTTTGCAGGCAGAGTTGCATCTGGAACAGTGATTGCTACTTCACTTGGTGAAGTAGTGCATCTTACGTTTTGTTTCTCTGATGAACGTGTAGCTGCTTGTTCTGGAACAGCCATATATATATTGAGCTCAAAGGTACAGTATAGCCTGTTGTATATTACTGAAAGTACTAACTCTCCAATCTATTCAGAATGAAGCACCAAGACCTTGATGACAAAAGAAGAAAGTACATTCATGTACAAGTATTAACGTTATTTCTTTATGTTATTTAATGTGAAATGCAGTTCAGTATTGGAACATAATAGGTAAAGTGGTTTAACTATTCCAACATACAGTATAATGTCGAACATGTAATTTATTGGATTGGTGTCAGACAGTGTATTAAGATATCTCAATCCAAATTTGATGTGTTCATTCACACCAGCGAGAGGAAGTGATCTCCACACTGACAGGTCACCTGGGGCTAGTGACTGCAGTAGAGTTCTGTCCTTGGGACAAAGACATTCTTGTTACCATATCAGAAGACCGGACATTTATGGTATGTACTTAAGATTCCCACATGTGGAATAAAATAATATTTTTACATTTAACTTTTTTCTCACAAACATTGTTGGAAGTTTTGAAATACAGTACAGTGTTAAAATACAATATTCTACATATATTCCATTTACAGGTGTGGGATCTAAATCGAGAATCAGTTTGCTACAAGTCTTTTGTACTGTCAGGTAGGAAAAGTTGTGGATACAGAAAATTAATCTAGAACTCCCTTAGAGCACCCTTAGAATCTCCCACGTTCTGTAGTATTCTGTCATTATACTGTAGAATATTTATGTAATAATATTAAAAGAATATTTTTTTTCAGTTGCTTATTTTTAAAGGGGAATATACCTAGCTGTCTGATGTGGTATTACTGTGTGGTTGTAACAGTGTAACATATCAGTTCATGTGAAACCCAGGTATGCTCAGGGGTTGTGTTCCTTTGTTTTTTAGCATCTCCATTGCTCAGTGTGTTTTTGTTGGAGAGGAGCAAACATCTTATCACTGGCTCAGCTGATGGACAGGTTGGTGAGATTAAGGGAACCGTCTGAATTGCCTTTTGTTAAATCAACAATAGTCTAGTATAGTATTTTCAACATTATTATTAGTATTATTATTATTATGTTTGTAATTATATAGTTCAAACATATGTGTGGTCTATATCATTTAGAGTTTATAAAATGATCACTTTAAATACCATAATCATTAGATTAAAACAAATATTACTTTAAATGCCATCATCATGACATTAGCTTCTGATTTGATTGGTTTAGGTATGGTGCTTTTCACTAACTGAGGTCATTAAGTGCCATTTGGTGTCCAAAATGGACATTGATAAGATGCAGAAAAGACATATTAGGCTTCAAGCAGCCACTGATGAGGGGGCGTGTTGTTTAACAGGTTTGTAACAACGTTACAGAAGGTCAATCACATTTCTCACTTTTTCCAATATGTGTATTGATGATAAGTATATGGATTACAGTAATCAACAATATAGCCTATTTTATTCCTTCTTCTTTTTTGTAGAAATAACAAATTTAGAAGAAGTGGAGACTACAAAACCCATCATTAAAATGTCTGTGTGTGGCTCAACTGCAGACACTTATGAAGAGCAGGGAAGGTAATTTAAAAAGATCTATGCATACCACTCTGTAAAAACGACGTTATATACATAAGATGTTTATCATTACTTCAATTTTTAAACACATTGTACACATTGGAAAAAAAGCCCTTCTTCTTCATCAGTCACTATATGTTATATTGTTTCATGCATTCGCATAGGCATGTTGAACAGTTCCCCATGCCCATATGTCTATGTTTCACAAGATAGTTTTGAGTGATTTCAAAATAGATTATATCAGCAATGCAAATGCATAGATGCTATTTTAAAAAAGAGAGCTGCACTGACATTTCACTGTGACAGAGGCCTGGGAGCAGTTATGAACATATGATGCGTACAGGCTAATTGGTACACATGTTTCCAATGCAATCACAGGAAATGTCATCTTAAAAGCTGGAGGCATTAAACGTGTTCTGGCTGTCAAAACATCACATGTTGCCACAGTAAACAGGCACATGCAAAGCATGTTGGGTGTACATGCCGTGTGAAACATTACAATGACATGGCCGACGTGCCTAGTTCCTCGGTCCCCAGCCAAGCATACACTATGATGTCAGTGCAGTGTGGACATACTGCAGTCGTTATTTTGTTGTTAAAGAAAAGAGGTTTTAACTTATAAAGGAACTATATACATCTCCACTATAAATCATGTTCTGCATTTCTATCTCTCAAAACAAAACTTATATTCCTATTGTTGTCTCTGCCTAAATTGAGGACTAAACGCAATGTTTACGTATGTTTCTTCTCGTCTCGTCCCTTCTCTTCTCTTTTCTCTCCTCTTCTAGTCTCTTCTCCTCTCTTCTTCCCAGCTTGCCATTTTACACTGTACTGCCAATAGTTTCCATTTTCTTATGCCTATATCATTTACACTACACTTAGTCAGGGGAAAATCCAGTCCCATGGTGTGTGCATACTGTGCTGTTCCTTCATGCCAGTATGTTTTCCTTAAGTATGTGGCTACCTTGTATTTCCTCAAATTCTTTCAAACAAAGTCTCCTTTTTAAGCGAAGGCCTTAGAACACTGTTTCTCAATGTGCTTTCTCTGCGGGTTCTCTTTTGAAGAGACAACAGATGCTTGTGGATTGGCAGCTCTGATGGTTGTTACCTGGTTGATCTGGCTACCTCAGACCTTCTAACTGCACTGTATTTTAAAGGTACACTGTTGATGTCTGTTTCCTCCATGACTGCTACTGTCATTAGTAGTTTCCATGCTGCATTTTGGTATAATCCAGATTCAAAATCTTAACCGTAGACAGAAACAGCTCTTTTATTTTGATGGACGTTTTAAAAACATGTATGGCTTCATTTTGGTTCACGCATTTGTCTGCACGCAGTCTGTTCACTCTGAACATTGTCAGCTTGATGTCAGAAGCATCATCTGGCCTGGCGTGTGCTAATTGCGGTGTTGCTAGCACTGAAATCTTGCAATGCATGGACTGTTCTTGGGATATGCAGCTAATCCAGTGTACCTGTTAACTATTCTAGATTATCCAGACCTGAGCATTAAAATGGCAGGGTCATGGTCTATATCTCCAGGATGGAATAACAGCGTAAGTAACTCCAACATTACTAGCAAGACTTACCATTTGCAACACATACAGTGCACAAACATGGTGGTATTTACATTATACAATTAAAAAGGAAACTTCCATATTCTCCAGACATTGCATTTGTTAATCATACTAGAGCATTTTTGTGATATTAGTTCTCCCTCCTGTTAATGGTATGAATTTACTGTATATTCATATTTATTTCCTGTGCTAAATTTTAATTTCTTAGGGTATGCACTGAAACGTAGCAGTTAATGGTTTCACAAGGCAAGGATTATG
Source organism: Amblyopsis hoosieri (assembly GCA_027564755.1). NCBI lineage: Eukaryota > Metazoa > Chordata > Actinopteri > Percopsiformes > Amblyopsidae > Amblyopsis > Amblyopsis hoosieri. The sequence continues at coordinate 5,535 of JAODUE010025470.1, forward strand.
TGAAATATAATGTTTTTACAAAGCTCGACTGTGGTTTGCACCTGTAACAAATACATGTAGTGAATACTTGTGTTCCAACAGAGGAGTTATTATGTGTTATGGTGCAAAAGCAAATGCATTATGCACTAGTTAAATTGTTTGCTTTGGATGTCTTTTGCTTGTGTTTTTAATCCTTCCCAATGTTGTCTCACAGGTGGTATGTTTAGTGAGCTCTTTGTTTACAACCAGTGTGGTCCTTTTGGAGGTTACAATGCCGGCCATAGAAACACTGTGTGACCATTTGAGAAGGGCCTGGATTGGAAATAAAAGCCTGACGGTGATCCCGAGGTAACTGTTACCTGATTTAAAGCCACTATAATATTGAATGCTTTTTATTCTGAGGTTAGTTATGGTTGTACAGTGTGGTACCTGTCTGCATGTAGTGAAGGATGATGTTATGCATCCAACTCTTACTGTATCTTAATCAGACTTCAGCTTGTGCATATTAATTAATTAATGTTGCCTTGTTGTGGACATGTATTACTTCTCTGAAATATTGTGCAGAAATCTGGCTTTATTTTCTAGAAGCTCATCCTGTACTAAGTAGGCTGAAATGAATAGGTATTAATGTAACGCTTAATGTAACTCTTCTAGCAAACGCTATACCAATAAAACGTTGCCACGGGGGAGCTCCATAATGTCAGCTTGTTAAAGCCTTCAAATCCAGCACAATAAATGTTCTTTCATTTTGATTCTCTCTCTCACACACACACACACACACACAGGCCACCTGACTCACTTCTCAACTAGGGGCTTCTACTGTACAGTGTGACTGTCACTGTGCCCATAGCCTCCTCCTGCTCTAACATTTCCACATTAGATTATCTTATTTCAAACATGCCATTTCGTTTTTCCTGAGTCAACATTATTGCTGTGCCAAGAATGAGGGGGGACTAATAATCCATAACTATGGAAAATTCTGTGCTTCTTCATTTCTAGTAACCCCCTTTATTTTTAGTTCCCCTCCAATCCAGGATTCTCCTCTGAATGCTGAGTTAAAGAAGAGGGAGCCCAGCCGTCCTAAAACCAAAGGTCAGCATTCCTGTTGTCATGCCAATGCCCACACATATTTCACTTACATTAATGCACATAAAGCATGTATAAAACTAGCACTGTTTGATGATTTTGGTTTTAATAAATATGTTTTGTTTTATAAATTTTTTTGTCATTGGAACTGTTTTGTTTAGCTGGCAGTGATTTGCCTTAAATACTTTTATAGGTTTACAGTATGTCCATTTGGCTACCCTTAGAGCTACTGACAAACCCCTGAAAATATAGAGAATGGAAAATGCGTTTCCTGTCGCTTATCAATGTGGCACTTCCAATTACATTCCCTTGGGGGTTACTTAATGGATATGTTGAGAAAAGTTTTAAAAAATCTGCATGGACAGAAATTAAGATTTAGGCACACGTTTGCTTTGAACAAATGTTCACTCTTGGCTTTGCACAAGATGGACACATCTGAAATGCCCATGCATGATACAGACAAATGTGTCATTGATGCGTTTAGATTCTTAAACAAGAACCTGACTTTGACCTGAAGATCTGCCACTCAAAGTCACACAGCCTATATAGAAAATACCTCTGAGGTGCAGCGGCATTGGACACAGTCATCTTATGGCGCTTTTCCGTTGCTGGTACCAGTTCAACTAAACTCGCCTCGACTCTACTTGCTTTGGGATCTTTTCCACTGCTGGTACCAGCTCAACTCAACTCTACTCGCTTTGGGAGCTTTTCCACTGCGTGGTACCAGCTCAACTCGACTCGCCTTTTTTGCCTTTTCATTGGGAAAAAGTTGGGATAGTACCTGGTACCAGGTACTTTTTCTAGTGCCTGCTTTGTCAAGGTTCCAAGCGAGCTGAGGCGATACCAAAACGTGACGTGACAACAATGCAGACAGATTGGATTAAATCGTCACTTCGTCATTGCGCAACACGGGCATACATACGGCAACTACTGAAGCAGCCGCTACTGATTCTTTTATTAAATGGCAAAACGCAAAACCACCGCGTGATCAATTGAGGAAGTGCAGACTGTTCTCGGCTGTCGACGGCATAATCAATGTTATCTACTGAGAGCTGGACAGGGCCACAGCCTATTTGGATCATATGAGCGACTCGGAGCACTCAGTGACCGCCAGATTACATCATGGATGATGTGTGCATCACAGTATGTATGCCTTAACCCGTGTTTGGTGTTCTGGTGTATCATTAGCTTCTGGCAGCCTCACACTATTATGCTGGAGACAGTGTTTATACTGTGGTTTACATGCAGCTCTTAGACAGTTAAGTGCTGAGAAAGGCAGCATTAAAGAGCATGACTCCCCACCGTTGGAGTGAAGGGAGTTGCCGGTGCCAGACTATTTAAGGGATCTCCAGGAGAGTCTGGAGCTGCTGCATGCAAATGCAATGTCAGACCCTAAACCACAATTACACCCGCCACCGCCCGCCCGTCCATCCATGTTTGTACTCTTAACAATATCGGCAGAAAGTGTTTGCATTAAGAAGATGCCACGACATACAGTAGAAAGAACTAGCTTATTGTTTGCATGGAATATTTCTGCTGGCATTTTATGTATATGCTCTATCATCCAAGACCAGAACTAAATGACATCTGAAACCATTTAATACGGTATATAGTTATAGTTATACAGTATACATGATTGAGGTAATAGATAATGAAAGCCTTTCTATTCTCACTTTTGATATTTTATTCAGTGTGCGACATTCACAAAAACACAGCCAACCGCACACACGTCAAACTGCAGTAGCGGGTCTGCCAGAGAGGAAAGGCACGTTCTGACCATGCACTGTTTGGCTTTGAAGTGATCACTTACTACCATTTAGTTGCACTGGAATGTGCCAGATTGTGTCTTCAACATGACGCGATGCCGCTACATTGAGTTGAATTACCACATTTTCCTACTGGATTTACCTAATCATACAGTATCTCATCCCTCTGGTGTGTCGATTACATAGCCCTACATTTTCTTTCCTGAACTTATCACCTTATAGAAAAATGTTTTCCCATTTTCAATTAATTGTAATGAAAGGTCAGTTTTGGGCATGATAGATAAGCACCAGATGAAACTATTCAGATTTTCCATTGTGGGAGGCCAGGCAGTGTGTGTTTCGCTGATAACTCCAATTTCCAGTTGTTTGAAAGGGCATTTTCACTCTGAATTACTAACTGATGGAAGCAACTGTCCACGGGACTTCTGTGAAAATTAAACTATTGAACATAGTACTAATAGTATTCTTTTTGCATGCACAACAGACCATGATATCCTTAATCCTTATAGGTTATTTTAGTTGCAGCCACATTGTGAGGCATGCTTTTTCTTTATTTATAGCAGGCTTTAAGTACTTGTGGCTTTACCTTTTATTCTAGAATGACTCAAAGTCAATTTGTAATGTACATTTTGTGTGGAAAGGGCTTTAAGCCCTGTTCATCCATTTATCCGGGTAAATTACCTGCATGATTGTGCAGGCAAAGCTGGTGATTTTCTCTATTGCAGCTCTCATGCAGCTCTATACAGGTACATTGTTCATACAGGCCATGGTAATACTGACATATAGCCTGGATAGTCCAGCATATGGCGGTAGCTAATGCAACACTTTATGGATGCTACCGAAAGCCATAACAGAAATAAGTTTTAAACTATATTAAACATAATATAGGTCCTATATATCTTACGCCGAGATCATCAGAGATCGATTAAAAAGAGATAATTGATTGTCTATCAAAACTATTTAACTCACAATGAGTGTAAAGTTGTAGTCTAATGTTCATTGCGACATATAACATATTTATTTGTAACTGCTCCCTCCACGTGAACACTTCTTGTCCCTGCATTGGTTTAACTTTTATTCACATCACAGCCATACCGGCATTTTCCCTGTAATGTTACTAGGTCGACCCCTGTTCCTGTTCACACATGACCCCATGCAGGAATGGACACTGTAAAAGGCAGGGATATACAGCATGTGCAAGGTTAATGTTACTAGGTTGCGAGGTAGGAAATTGGTAGAGCACATATACAGGTTTAGCGCTCACATTTGGTAGTATGCAGGGTCCTTTACCGTAGCTCTCTATCTTTAATTGACAGATCCCCAGGCCTTTCACCTTTCCAACCTAAATACTGTAACTAGGTTGGGCAAAACAGCATAGGCTAACAGTTGAAGGAGTTTTCTGTCGGATTCAGAAATTGCTCAAATGTTATTGAAAGATAGGCAAAAAGGGGCGGTGCTTGGTATCGGTCAGTTGTCACTTATATGTCTATTTTTAGTTTGACCATTGGTCAAAAGTTTTCAATTGAGATTTTGAGATTATATAACAGTGTTGTACACAAATAAAATAATGTAAGATTTACACAAAGAAGGCAAAATACTGTATTAAATACTGTAACTTGTTTCTTTACCATCCTGAAACCTTAAAACACATGTTTTAATTTTATTCAATAAATCCTTCGTTATTCTGCGCTATATCTACACATCTCTTTTGTCCAAATGAAGGATTGTACATCTAAACAATTTTACTGTGCAAACTATCAAAGAGAGCTCTGTGAGACTCGAGGCAGATAAGCAAATTAATTCAATTTCCAACGCAACGTAATTGCCGCTGTTACCGCTTAGAGGAAATGTGACTTTTACGTACTTTGCCCGGGTTCAGCAGCAGAAGTGTTTTTGGAAAGCCATGCACATTTTAATGGCTGTGGAAAAACTGAGCTCACCAAAGTATAGTGAAGGCACTGACAGCGCATTCGGGAGAGGAGCACTTCATCACAGTTTGAGGTTTAAACACTTGTCTCCCTAACAGCAGGAGCTGGCTGCCCAATAATGATGTGGGTTTCATTTTCACAACCCATAACCAGCCACAACCCAGTAAAATACAAGCACCAGATCTATGTGAATTATTCAAATATACAATAGACAGTCTAATAATATTTGCAAACCATATATAAAAAAAGAAATGTATTATTATTATTAAACTTTTTTTTTTTTTATGTCTGTAATCGTAATCGTTTATATATTTATTTTTTGACACGAACATTGATCTGTCTTGTTGGCCTGATGTATTATTTTTGTGTTCTAATAACAAAGGAAAGGTGAAGGCTCAGCCTCTGGTCTTCCACTCAAAGGTGAAATCATCAGGATACACCACTTCACCACGGTAGGTGAACCACAATGTTATAGACCATCAATAAACCTATGTCATTGCATTACATGTTATTTCAGCACGCCTTTCAAAACACTCAATGACATCTTACATTGTACATACTGTAGGCAAACCTAAGATAATATTAACCTCACCTGTACCATGAATTAATACATTTGATCCAGTATTTCCAGTAGAGTAAAGCATTACATATACAATACCCATGTTCATGCTTTTTTAGCTAATAGGAGTTATAGCGCCAGATCAGCATGCTAGATGACCTTGATCTGCATTTTGTGTTGGTAATGGTTCTGTATATAGTATGTGGCCAGTTTAATAGCTACTTGCTTTTTACTTTTCAGAAGCACTATGTTTTCTCCTAAAACAAATGTAGACAAGACCCAAAGCTTTATGAAATCTATCAAGAAAAGGCAAGTGGTCCATTTTGCCCCTTTTTGAATCAAAACAATATTCGATATTTGACTGTATGTTATGTTTTATAGTACTAATATACAGTATTTTCTGTTAGAAGTTGTGTTCTCATAGATTATCCAGAAGACAGTCCAGCACCCAGTATAAAACACACTCAGCTAAGCATTGCTGACAAACCAGTCTGCTGTTTTCAGTACTCAGGTACAGTATCACCCTATGATACTGCCCTAGACAGATATGTCATATATTCTCTAAACATTGTACAACCTAACCAGATACATTAAGAAACAGCCAGCAATGTAATAAAAATACCAAGTTTATAATAGCATTTTCATACATTATGTCGTAATAATTTAATAACAGATAATTGAATAATGGAAACCCATAAAACTAAATTCTCTGCAGTTGTCTCCATTGTATTTATTGCATTATAAAAGCAGCAATAAAATAAAAAGAACAACATTTTCTCTGTATTTTTTGCCTGGGGTCATCGACATCAATGCACACAGCACTTTTTATATTTGCTAAGCTATAGTTAAATTTGTCATGTTTATCAAGACTGGTCAATTAAAACTGAGGAAACAAAGCAATAACTTTCATGGAAGTATTAAACAGAAGTATGCTAGGACAGGGTGCTAGATGTCTGCAGAGCTTCAGCGATAATATAATTATGTCCCCTGGGGCTGTGGAGGCCTTGATGCTAGGTAACCTATGAGATAACCATTAAGGTAATCTGATGGATAGTACTGATGGTCCAATATTCAACCCAAACTGAGTCCCGTACGGTTTGTTTGCATTCATCACACATATTCACTAAATAATGTACTAACAAGATGCGTTCAGTGTTGTTGACGGTTAATTATACTGTTTTGATGTTTCTGCTGCAGTTATGCTTTTAGAAGACAAAAATGTGTGTAAAAAAATATTCAGAACAACTGCTTTATTTGCTGCTGCAAATATTCTTCTGAGATTTAACGAGATAATCCCTGGTTTATTTAAGGCTATCTTCAATGTCATTAAACTGCATAATCCTAATCATAGCATGTGTTTTTTATTTTTATTTCTCAGGCAATGGAAAGCAAATCCTGTGTGGTCTTGGAGACAACACAGTGTTATTATTCAAGTCCTCCTTTACGGGCAGTCCAGCTGTATGCACAGGTGCTTTGGGTGGACGAGATTATCCCAAACAACCCAAACCTTTGGGCTATTTGTTTGAAGTCGATAGTAGATATGATTGTTATTTGTTCTTCCACAAATAGTCCCATGCAGTTCCAAGTGAATGAAAAGATGATTATTATTTTCTATTTGATAGGAACTTTGTTAAACAAATTAAAGTCAATCATTAATAATTAACAATAATGATTAGATAAACTTTTCAGCATTTAATTTCTTACTGAAATGTGTAGCATTTGCTTGGTGGATTTAGCTAAATATTGATTGAACAGTTGATGGCTGTTGTTCAAGTTTATAAAGAAACACATTATTTAGACATGTAAAGTTTGTGGAACTCAGAGGATATTGGTTTAAATCACTTTTTATAGTAGGGATTGCCATATGAGCAGGGCAGCTAGAAAATAATTTTATATGAGTGAAATCATATACATCATATGCAAGCTAAATTGAAAATATGTAATATAGTATGAGTATAGTGTAAGACCGATATGTAAAGCGATTACACACCCCGACCCCCAGTGAGTGCCCAGCCTAGCCCACCCTAAAAGGAACCTTCAAAAGTGGGTGGTACTGAAATGTGACATTTTTACTAGCAATTGCCTCAGAGTCATGCCATAATAGTGTATTAACACTAATATGTTTATTGGATGATAAAAATACCACAAAGGCAGATTGTAAACAACCAATTCATCACCTATAACCTGATAGATAAGTGTGATAACCTTTTAGTGGTGTTTTAAGGGTACACCTGCCTACAACTTAAAGAGGTTTAATCGCAACAAAAGAAAGCTAGCACATTTATCTTCAGTTTAGATTTAGATCTACCTTTTTTGGTTTGGGCTGCGTAACATATTTTGAAGATTCATGGCCTGAGATGAAAGACTCCAGGAAGGTCCAAAGGTTCACTTTCCTCCACTGTCAAAATAGAGAGATAAAGAATGTTGTTTTACCAGAAAAGCATTCTTTGGTAATCTGTCAAAGCATGATTCGATGCTTGGTACGTACAGTACTGTACTCTGTCTTCAAAAGAAAGTGAAAAGCTGGGTAATGGATGGTGGTGGGGAGGGGGATGAAAAAGGTACATGATGTGTTTCAGACGCTTGTCAACGAAGGCATTTTTTAGTCTCGTCAACTAAATCCTACATACTGCACACCGCTAATGTTCCAGATAAGCAGTTTGTACTGTCCTCTGTTAGGCATATGTAGTGCTGTCTCCCAAATGAGTCTAACATTTCACATCATCTTAATTTATGTCTGTACAACTCAGAAAGCCAGTTTGATTGAAACCACAAAAATAAAGTGGGTGGGATTACGAATTTCAGGTATAGTGTGATTTTTGGTACTGGATAATCAATAGTTTAGGACCCCATCATCCACAAGGGGGCAGCATAGATACTATAGTATGACAGATCTGGAGGTGACCTTGAAACCTTGCTCCTACATCTACCTGAGTTTCACAATTGCGTGTCTTGGCCCCTTGTTGCCATGCTAGGGTCAACCTAAAACCAGCTGTGTTTGCAGGCCACGACAAGGCAGTGAGCAGTGTGGGTTGGAGCCACAGTGGACAGTGGTGGCTGAGTGCATCAGAGGATCGGACCCTACGAATCTGGCCCAATGGAGGTCCAGAGCCTACCTTCGTCATGGTAAAGAGATAAAGCACACTAGCACAATGCCGCTGCTCACGTTTTGATGGAGACGATATATTGCTAGTTCATAATCCCTGTCATGTATGTGAATACATTTACAAAGATATTTTTTCCTAAGAAAGAAATCATGCACTGCATGTGTGTTGATATTGTAGGAAGCAGTCCAACAACCCTTTGACAGTATAATTAAGAATCTAGACATTTTGTGCAAATACATTTCATACAGCCCGTCTGCTACTGCAGTTTCCAAGCACCCAAACAGCACCCTTCTCAGAACACTTCATTTTAGCAGTCTGTCCTAATAGCTGGGCTCTTTTCCTCTGCTGATGTTACCCAACTTCATTTTTTTCATTGAGAATGGGTCCAGACAGTATATTGTTTGGCGGGAGCTGCTGCCCTTGCCTGAAAAGTATCGGCCTTGGACATGAGTAATTTCAGGAAGAACTATCTGAAATACACATTTGTGTATTACAGCTAGTGATAATGTCTGCCTGTCTTCTGTGTGGAGTTTGTAGTGTTATCCTACTCTGAAACCACAATGTCTGTTTCTGAGGGGACATTAAATGTCCCACACATGTTAAGAAGCAAAATACTACTGGCCCACACAAATATGGCCAATTTGTTGGTATTGGCCATATCAAACAGTTGGAGATATTCTCTAATGTATATTTTGGTCCTCGAACAACATATTTTCTTTGGACATCGTATCACAAAATCACAAGTGAAGCAATAACAGTTTATTTTAAAAGACACTGTACTATATTTACCGTACTCGTGTTTTGTGCAGCCATATTCTTTCTTCTTTTTTGGTCCTAGAGTGGTGATACATTCTCCAAACCTGTCAGAAGTCCTCAGTTTTATTACTTGGACAAATTCCTGCTACTGGCGTCTGGGAACTCTCTTTACCTCTACCTTTATCACCTGGACAACACACATGATGATGTGAAAAGGTATTACACAGTGTGTAGATAGTAGTCATGCTGGGTCAAGATAGATTTGGTTAGCACTGCACTACAATTGTCCATAGTTTGTTTATTTTCTTCAAATAATTGTGAATAAATACAGCAAAATACCATAAAAAGCTGATTAATATGTGATTACAATTTATGTATAGATCTTGGCACTAAGACTGCAATCCAACTTTCTGCTGTTACTTTCAGATATCAACAACGGAGTACTGTTAAATTGGCAAGCTGTTTTGAGATACCAAGAACAGACATTACCGCCTTATCTTCAGTCAATGATTTTTTCTCCTGTATCCTTAATACAGTATGATCAGTGTTACTCTTAATTAAAATGTACATCCACCTTCTTAGAATGCGTACATCATGTATGTATATTAAGAGAAAAGTTAGATGGGTCTCAAATTAAGCACTAGTAGTAACATAATTCCATCGGGCTACCACAGCTAGTTTTATTTGGAAATATTAGTCTGTTTACTTGTTCAGGAATGCCTCCATTGCACAATATGGTTATATATTTAACAATAAATGTGTCTAATAAATCCACTGAACCACGATGCTCACTCACCTTAGAGCTGTTGAGGAAGATGGGCTTATAAGGAAGATGCCCATTAGGAACCATGCCCAACAATACGAATGGTCAATGTGTTCATTTGAATGAGCTGGCATTGGGCATATGATGTGAGCATTAGACCCTTCTAATTTATTTTAAGATTGTATAAAGGATATTACATATTGTTCAACTGTTTTCTATATAATGTATTTCATTTAGATTTGCATGACCTGTCATGTTTTTTTTTTTAATCTCTTATTCATTTGAGCTGTTAGTAAAACATGGTAAATCCAATCAAAAACACTAATATGCATTGTTTTTCATGAAACTATAATGACCTGAGCTCTTATTTTAACCATGCTTATCTGGACAGATTGTTTTGAGGATTTTTGAATACTCACTAAAAACTAAACCTAAATAGGACTGACCACCAATTTGTTTCTTAGCATGTGCCACAGACATTGTTCTTGTGTGTGGATCTGATCGGTCCATCCAGGTCTTTGACATGAACAAAGGCGCTGTTTCCTCAAGGCTGCCTGAAGCCCACAGTAGATCCACCCACTGCATTTCACTGAACAAGGTAAGAGCTTAACTTTCCAACGCTGGCAAAACCTCATGTGAGGTGAATTCTCATGTGGCACTCCTTGATGGAGTGGCCACTGAGACACGTGAACTAGATTTGGCAAGTGGTTTTGGACCCTCTGAGCCTCTGTCTGAGCCTATTTGTCATGACCTAAAGCTCAGCCTATAGTCCCAGGCATTATGTGAATAGCCCATGAGAGTAAAGGAAAGTTGCTACAGATCCAACACTGCTTACAAATGGGACTGGTGCTGGCTTTACCCAGTTTGGAACTAAAGTGATTAAGATATGGGAAGATTCGCTTAAGGGCCATGTAGACTCTGCCAACAGCACTCTGACAAATGAAGATGGAATAGCTGCAGGAAGTTGGTCTCCACTTGCAGGTGGAGTGTGAGGAATGGGTCCAGTAAGTGTAATGGCTCATTACATCTTCCAAAGGCCCCTGGTCCTGGAAGTTACAAGTGCTCTTCAGTGTAGTGATGTGTACTGATGTGTACTGAATGTGTACTGATATCCTTCAGTGTAGGTATATTAGGGCAAGCAGTACTGTCTCTGAACTACTAATTCCTTCTCAGAAAAGAGAGAGAGCCTTACTCACAGCTGTTAAGCACTCCAAAATTACCCTGCATTACAAACCAACCTTACAGAAACACTGTTGTTTTGGGTTTTCAGCGCTCAGTCAAGTAGTTTCAACTGTTAAAAAGGTTTTGTTCTATTTTTTGCCGTTCAACATGTTTCCCCTCCTCCCCAATTTAAATGAAAGAAGAATTATATAAGATTTGGGTGAAGTCAAGAAAGCCATAAGTCTTGTGAATAATGACTTCACCTAACTAATTTTAATGGCTCACCAATGAGAAGTGAGTTATTACATAGTTTGCAGGGACAACATGTTGAAGCTGTTAAAATAGAGGCAATATAAAGGATGTACAGAAGCAGAGGTCTTGTGAACAGATAGAAGCAGAATGATCTCACCACTAGATTGGCAGACACATTCAGCAAATTAGGCCCGCTGAGTGAAGAATTGGCTCAGATTGACATCGCATGGCAGTGCAAAACCATCTTCCTTCTAGAAGTGCTGGAGGGTCTCCACTGCATGGCAGACGCCATTGTTACATGAGACACGGCTTTTTTTCGACGGGGTTAAAAGTAATGGCTTGCGGCGTGAATGAACAAGTGTTTCCATGTCAGACGGATGGAACCAGCTGTCATCGGTGTCATTCATCCCGCTCTGTGTTTGGATGTAAATCCCTGGTGCCTCCAGACATGACATGAGAGGTGGCAGCACGCTCCAGGTTTAAGGATGCGTAATCACCTTCCATGATGTACTTCCATATGTATGTTGTTTTTTTCTTCTTTTTTTTTTTTTTTTTTTAGGCTTAAACCCCACAGTGTATGTTGGACCAATGTGGCCCCAATTAGCTGCTGTCTAACAACTGGACAGCCAACAGGGAGAGATGTAAAGCATTAACATTAGTTCATGGATTACTCCATATGGAAATATCATGTCAGCAAAAAAAACAAAAAAAAAGCATGTGTCCAATGAATTATACAAGTATAAATTGATGCATATTATTTTACTTTCCATATAGCTGTGAAATGAATTCAATATGTTTCAGATAATTCAGTGAAGTACAGTTTCTGACTCCTCCACAGGTTTTAAGAATCCCAGCCAGTTATGTGCATAACATGCCCCCCCACCCCCCCAACACACACACACACACCCGCCTCATCCTTAGGCTGACCATTCAACAGGGGCTAGCGTATGTGAAGCATTTTCCCCCAACTTCAACTTTCCATCGTCTTTTACCCCCTCTGCAAAAGATCGCCTGGAAATCGTCAATGTGGAGCACTTTTCGGAAAATGGAACTGCCCTCTCAGACTCACTTTCCCACACTCTTAATGGAAATCTAAACAAAAACACCAGCACTGCCCTCCTGACACTATAGCATGTTGCGCTGCATTGCCTGATCATTTACCATCAAAATCACCTCCATGAATAGGGTTAGTGTACTGTATTTTTAGCTGTGAGAATATGAGAAATACCCTGGTGTTCTTTGTAGCCTTGTGGTGAATAGAAGATGGGAAAGAATTTAAACATGATGATAAACTTGTTTCCTTCCCAGCAGGCTAATGCTGGCTAAGGTAATCATCGTATTATGTTTTGCTTACGTTTTCCTGCTGGTTCTAATCTCCTCAGTGTAACTATGCGAACTGAAATAATTAAGTGAAGCTGTTAAAGGAAGGTATATGTCAGGGGTTCCCAAACTTTGTTGTGCCAGGATCCATCTAGAGAGGACTAATGTATCTTTAGAGACCCACCAAACACCAAGTACCGGTAATGTAATATTCAAAAATCTATCAATTTTAGCTATACCTGTGTGTGCGCCAAATAATTTTGAGCAGAGAGCTCAAGAATCTACAGTGTGCACGCTGCTAAATATGATGTGTTTAAATCAGGAACACAACCGTACTCACGACCAATGAGTGGAGCAACACGATAGTAAAGGGCGGAAGCCTTTCATTGATATTCTCTATTCAGTTTCCGCGACCCACTCAGTGACCCTCCTGTGGGTCCCGACCCACAGTTTGAAAACCGCTGGTATATGTAGTATCAGAGCCTGTAGCACTGCCTGTCATGAGAAGATAATTCAGAAGCTATATTCCAGTCCCACATGCAGTACAGTATTGTTGTTGTGTATTTGACAGGGATCCATGTTTGCAACACAGGCCCCAGAATCCTACAACCTCTTCCTTACCAGCGCACTCACAGATGGCATCAAGCTGTGGGACATACGTACACTAAGGTTGGTTTTGATTTACTGTTAGTATTTGATGATTTACAATTACATTACAGCTGCCATCAATGATCCTCCATGAATAAACAGGTATTGATAATACAGCCTTACTAACATCAACAAAAATACAACAATTTTAGAAGAAAAATGATTTTCAGTTAACCTAAATGCATTATAAACCAAAATCAATAGGGTTATTTAGTGTTTGTCATGGTGCCAATTTCATTATACTATATCAATGTAAACACATGTAATAAAACCCTAATTAAACATTATCTGATACATTTCAGTTTAGGTGAACAACATATATATTCTCTCTCTAATTACAGTATTTATCTAATATCTATACAGTATATTACAGATAAAGCACAAGATTTACCAAAATGTCTAAGTGCATTCATTTCTTCTGGTAATATTGAATCAATACTGTTAAGGACAATGGCACATATACAGAAAGAGGTCTTTATTTATTTATTTATTTGTTTATTTATTATATTTGTCTTTAATAACAGTTCTCCTTATAAGGAAGATAAAGTATAGCAGTATGGAAGATACAGTATTTCACAATGTTCTTTTTGGCCCAGTAAAGGCCTTTATTAAGGGTTTCATTCCTTTATGTCTGACACTCATTCCTTGTTCACCTCCTCATTCCAGGCACTTATTCCACTCTGATAAATATTTGTGCATGGTTTCCAGGTCAACTACTGGTTCTGAGAGCTGTCGTCAAGCGTCCTCTGAAACAAAACACGAGACATTCTAACTTCATTCTCTCTTTTCTCTGTGTTGACCTCCTCTTCCGTTAGCCTTCACCTAGCACGAGCATGAAGATTTGCAGATTTCTTTCCGCTAAACCCGTAGTTCTGTTTTATTTGCCTTTGTGTGGTTACTAATGGGGGTGGCTAAGACAGGTTTCTGTCAAACGTCAGTCTAAAAGTCTGACAGCATGTCTGTCCGAACAATTAAGTGCAGGTGACTGCTTTTCCGTTACATTGGCAGCCTAGTTCACATTTTCAACTTATTTACTTTCCACTGGTCTCAGGCATTACATAACTCCAAGTATATTTAAAAGTTTTATTCCAGTGCAAGCTTCTAGCAGCAAATAATGTATAGTAGCAATATCGCAATGTGTGAAAAGCCTAATAGATGCAGTACTTAGTTTTAAAGAGTCAGAGTGGCTCAGCCAGGGATGTCCCTAGAGATTCATGGATAGGGGGGCTAAACCCCTGCTAAGGGGGTCTGGGAGTAACAACAGGTGTAAAATCTATCAAAATATGTTTATTTTTGTACAAAGTTGTGTTAGACGCTGATGTAATATGACTGAGAATTTGAGAGAGCATTATCCATCCAACACCAACAAACAGCTGAGTACTACTATTTGTAGTAGCAAAAATATATTGTGAATGGAGAAAACTTAAGTAAAATAAAAAATAAAAAATTAACTACAGTATATATTTAACATGTATTTGTTTAATTTTAAATGAGCAGGGGGATGCCCTTTGTTGATAGTTGGCCAAGCAATAAGGGCCTAAATTGGCCACACATGGTCACACATGGTCAGTGATTCAGCAGGCTACTGTACAGTTAGTTTGGTTTGAAGGGAGTGCTGATAGCTCACTGGAGCTGTAACCTTCTATTACCTCTTTGTGTGATCCAGTCAGGAGGTTTTTCAGAAGTGGCAGGCCATAAACTAAAGCTATGGAGATAATTAATGAACAGACCCTTGGGTGACTTTTGGGATTTCTGGGGACAGTATAATGTGAGTGCAATGTTTAACAGTGGACATGATTAGTCTCTGGTTTGATGTGCTATGTTTAGTCTTGGTAATATTTTTATGTTTCCAAAAGCTGACGTGTCATCAGTCATTTTACAGAGGGTGCATTGCCCTGCATTGAGGCCTATGTGCTGCCTGGAAATATGGGGCTATTTTTGTTCATCTCTGTTCTTAACTGCTATAATGTTGTTATTATAATTAGGACCAGACTGACCTGAACTGAAATGAAAGTGTATGCATTCTATTCAGTCCTTAGTGTCTTAGTGTCTTGAGATGTGGAACAGTACTGTATGTATAACAGTACTGTAAGTATAACAGTAAGTAGTACGCACTCTGTGCATGCCCAAGGCATTCTCTTGCAGGACATGGCTGATAAAGTGAGCATATATCAGACATACCGGTATTCAGTTTGACGTGTGTTATGGTTGGCTCTTTGACAGTTTATCAAGACTCAGTGAGACAAGGGATTGTTTCCATGGTCCTGACAGTGTGTTAGTGCATTATGCTATTGTGCTGGTTCATAAACAACAGTGTGCAGTTATTTGTAGATAAATCACTTTGTTTGTACATACCATTTGTATGAATGTTAATGTTGTGAACATACACATTATACATTAGACAACCTTCATTTAAATACTTTTTTTTTAAGTTATCTTTTGAATTACAATTGCATATTTCTCTCTCAGTGTAAATACATTTATTTTCTCCTGGTCTGTTACCTGAAAGTGCATGTATAACCCCATTTCTTTAAGACCTATACACTAATTATGAATCTTCATCTAAATGAAACTATTTATTTTAGGGCTACAGGCATTTGTCCACCAAAGTTAGAGAAACTATATTATAAGTCATGTAAACCACAGACTTACCCATGGTTTATTTTCCTTTGCAAGCCTGTATGCTTGTACACGTCTAGGCGCTTCCCTGTGGGTTTCCAAGTGATGTGGCAGACACTCAAACAAGCCATCTTCCATCAGTTTGAGCAGGGTCCCAGTTTAATAATAAGACTCTGTACACAATGAAATCAGACCTGCACGGAGACACCAAATTCCTGATTCAGTGTGAGGGAGAACACATGGTGGTCTGTTTCTCCTTAGCGTAGTGATATATTTCCCACAAACCCAGTGGAATTTCCATTGTCTGATAAATGTGTCCTGGGAATGACACATGATACAGCTGAACAGACGTATCAGTAAAAGCATTTTGTCCCAGAACTGGCATTTTTAATTGGGTCATTGTGTCACTATCACGACAGGGTCGTATGGAAAATGTAATTTACAAAGACAAACACAAACACATTGCCAGAATATTCTCAGTTGTGGGAAAAAACTACTGATGGATTTGTCAAAGTGAAGTAATTGAAACACGACTGGGAAAAGCCGACCTGCATCCTCAGTTGTGCGTGAGTCATACTGTACACTCTGGTGAGATTGTAGTGTTGGCTATTCATAGTGTGATTAGCCTTCTAATTATATTGAGGGGTGACTATATATTGCCAGCTGACATGGATTCAGTAAACTTGCCAAAGGGGTTTAGGCCCTTCTATGAAGTCTGCGTTATCCATCAGGCAAATACCAACCAGTCATCACTCACAGAACTCTGGGAATGTGTGTGGGACGCAGGCCACCATCTTCTCTGTTTCAGAAAACATTGGATGTAAACTCTGGTCCCAAAAACCCTGATGAATATGAACATGATACTGTACCTTGTATTTGTTATATGCATAGTGTTAGTGTACAGTTAGTGGTCCTTTCAATTACTTACTTACTCTCATCCGTTGCCAGTGTCATTTTTCAATGGAAACTAAACAGCTGACCTATCAGGGCGTATATAATCAGCCAAGCATGAATGCTCAGGTTTAAATTCAAATGTGGAACAATGTTGTGGTATGCTGTGGCTAAGATAGTGTTCCATAATACATATACTGTACATTATGCTATATTTTTAATCATCCATTATCTATAAAGAAAGCAATGCATCGACCAATAAGGCAATATATATCAATGGACCAATAGATGCCATAGTACAGGGGTAGGGAACCCTGGTCCTGGAGAGCCGCAGCCCTGCATGTTTTAGATGTCTCCCTGCTCCAACACA